>CAUYQU010083816.1:0-62661 GCA_963574635.1 Cheracebus regulus
CAGATATAGGTGAAGGGGAGGAAGGCAACAAATTACACTGCCACGTGTGTACCTATGCAACAATATTGTATGTTCTTCACATGTACCCCAAAACCTAAAATGCAATAAAAAAATTAAAAAAAAAAAAAAAAAAAAGAAAACTTCCAGCATCAGACAAAATAATTCATGACATAAAAGGAAAAATTGGAAAATAATATGTCATTAATTAAAAAGTTTTCTTTAAGACAAGACATTGAAGATTAAAGTTTTTAAAGAGCTAGAAACTAGCAGAAAATAACTAGAAACTAGGGAAAACAGTTTCCCTAGTTTTCACTATATATTTCACTATGAATAGTCACATTCATAGTGTGTGAAGAAATTTTATAAATACAAAGGCAAAATAATTTTATGAGAAAGATGTGAGACCAGGCAATGTGGGGAAATGTTAGCTTACTAATACTGCTACTGAGGGTATAAATCAGCACAGCTAGTCTGGAAAGCAATATGGCAGTACTTATTAAATATTAAATGTATATACCATTAAACATGGCATTCTACTTTTAGACAATACAAAATACCTCTAATACATTATAGACACGCACAAAAAGTCTTAAACAATTAATCTTTGTCCTTTTCAACAAAAAAATTTGCACTTATACATCAAAAGGAAGAAAAATAAATGTCAGTAAAGTCATATGGTAGAATATTATGTGATCATAAAGTAATAAGTTAGGCTAACATATACTGATTCATAAAGCCATACTATAAATTTAAAAATTCATATTGCTGAACAATTTATACAATATGATAAATTTATGTAAACATTTTATAAAACTATTATATATGCATGTATAAATACATAGACATATCTGAAAAATATTATGCTAATAACAGTGGTTACCTCTAGTGAAGAAAGTTGTATTTAGGCACTGATAAACATGAAGAATTGTAAAGAAATGGAAGATGAAGGGAGTATATTCTAAATTTTAAATTATTCAGGTGATATAAATACTTTTATTATAACAATAATACTTCATAGTGTATGATGTAAAAGTTTAAATTCTCTTTCATTTAAACTTTTACTTCTAAAAATTAAAAAAACTTCTGAAGTATATTATAAAAATACTTCTAAAGTATATAATGTAAATGATAAATGATATAAAAATACTTCTAAAATATATGATGTAAAAATTTAAATTATCTTTCATTTAAACTTTTACATCATATATTTTAGAAGTATTTTTATAACAAAAAACTTATATCACCTGAACAATTTAAAATTGAGAAATGTATGAGAGGAAACATTTATTTAATCTCTTTCATTATTATATAAAACTTTTTTCCATCACAAATTTACTTAACGTTTATAACAGAAAATTTTCTTGAATTAAAAAATAATTAGAATGTGAGTATAAAAAGAGAACAAGATTTGCTCTATAAATACAGCTGCATTACCATTACAATAAACTAACCTAAAGTAATAGAAAAGAGCTAAATTATAAATATATATCAAATAGTGACAACCACAGTGACAAAAGTAGGAGTCATGGTAGTTACTTCTTACAAAGTAGAATTCAAATGAGAAATATTAAAAAAAAAAACAATAGCTTCAAATTTTAAAGTAATTTCAGGCATGAAGTATTCAATTTAAAAATAAATAGAATTGTACAATATAAACAAAAGCTTTTAGAAAAATATTTCAACAAAACTGCCATCACAAATAACATAAACTTTAACATATATATATATATATATGTATGTATGTATGTATCTATGTTTCTGTGTATGGAGGTTTGTATGGGTGGGGGGAAAGCAGTAGCTATTCCCCTGTGATTCCTTTTTAAATTTCCATGAAATATTTGCCAACATTTATTAGATACTAGACAACAAAGAATATTGCAATAAATTAAATATATGTATATAGGTTACATTATCTCTTTACAATACTATAAAACTAGGTATCACTAATAAAAGAATACTTTGATATGTATCTAACATTTGGACAGTAAAAATATTTGATCTATACTAGCATGGAAATTAAAATTATACATTATGAGTTAACTATTTTAATTATTCAAATATTATTGAACACCAGTTGCCAGGTGACTAGAATGGTCCTGATTATACAATAAAATTTCCATAGTTGTATAGCTCATTTTCCAAAGGGAAGCAATAGGCAGTTGTAAAATTTAACCAGTAAATGATAAGATAACTTCAGATAGTTACACATTTAATAAAATCAAAACAAGTTAATTAAAAATGCAAACAATAGGTGGATCAATAATGAATAGCTTTGTCAGGAATGATCCCTCTGAGGAAGTGAATTGAACTTTAAATAATTCAGGGGCTAGATATAAGAAAAGAATGATCCAGGCAAAGGGGACATCAAAGTCCTGAAGACAAAAAGAAACTTGACATTTTCTAAGCCAGTGTTTTTGGACAAATTGTTTGTTGAATAACATGGGTGGTAAGTGATCAGATTAGGGGAGTTAGAAACTATATGACATATATGAGGCAAAGAAGATTAGATATTATTTTCAGTGTAAGAAAAAGTAAAAACTTTGAGTAAAAAATGGCATGATACAAATTTTATTAAAGAAAATGCTTTGAAGAATTCTGCTTCTGATAATTGCTGAGTAAGTTTCTATCATACTGACTCTCCTATACACTAAACTCTGACAAAATATGAAAAATAACTACTTTCTAGTAAATACTCTTGAAAGCAACAAAATCTTCAACTCTGAAGCAAAGTTAACTTTGAAGAAGGAAATGACATTGTATAAATTTCCTTTTATCAAATGTCTTTATACCTATTGGAGACCCTGGTCTACATCATGAAAAGTTAAACCGTAATAGAAAATATGAACTTACTGATATGAAGAACCAGAGGACACAGACTGGACCAACCATAGCCACTGAAAAGTGAGTGATAGACTTCCAGAAAGAAGACAGTCAAAGAGAAAGCCTTCAGTTTTGTAGAATAAATTATTTGTGTATGTTTGACTGATGTTTAAATGACTCATGCCTGGGGCAGACTCTAAGCAGCCATGTCAAGTCTAAAAGATCTGATCAAAGATTTGAACTTCTGCCTAAGAACAAATATGCTGTTCTGAGTTTGATCACTTTAATTGCCTGTTAAAACAAAACCAAACAAAAAATAAATGCTCTTCAGAAGGCTATAACAGAATCCACTACCAACACAATATAGCATTCATAATGCTCAGGATACAATTCAAAATTACCAGACATGACAAATAGGGAAATATGACTAATTTTAAAGAGAATAGAACCAATGGAGACTGAGATAACCCAGGTGCTGGAATTAGCAGAGAATGATTTTTAAAGTGTTTATTAAAACAAATGTTTGTTGTGAATGAAAAGATAGAAAATCTCCTCAGATAAATCCTAGCTAGAAAAATAACCAAATGGAAATTCTGGAAATGAAAAATATAGTAACCAGAATTTAAAAATATACTTGTTGAACTAGCCAGCAGAATGGAGATGACAGAGAACCAAGTCAGTAAACTGGAAGATAGAAAATCTAATTAAGTTTAGATGAAGCCATAAGGAGATGATTGAGTCCCCATAATTGGATTAGTATCTTCATCTAAAGAGGAAGAGAGTGGAAAGCGCTCTCTCTCTCTCTCTCTCTCTCTCTCTCTCTCTTTCTATGTGCCATGTGAGGATACAGTAAGAAAGTAGCCATTTGTAAACCAGAAAAGGGTCCTATTCTAACAAATAGGATACATCTATTTTATTAGTTCTGCCTCTCTAGAGACACAAATAGGCCAGCACCTTAATTTTGGATGTCCCAGCCTACAGAATGGTGAAAAATAAATATTTGTTGTTTAAGCCATCCAGTCTATGGTATTTTGTTACAGAAGCCCAAACCTACGAAGATACTCCGCAGACCTAAAATTGAAAAAGTGCAAAGAAAACCATACATAGGACATTAAAATCAAACTACTCACAAATAAAGATTAAAACAAATTCTTGAAAGGAGTCAGAAAAAAATTACATAATGGAATCAGTTTGAAATATGTCTCACTTCTCATCAAAGCTCTGAAGGACACAAGAAAATGAAGCACTATCTTTAAGATGCTAGATAAACAATAAACTGTCAGAGCAGAATTCTATAGGCAATGAAAATATCCTTCAAGAATAAAGGTAAAATAAAGGCAACTTCAGGTAAAAGATATCTAGAAGAATTTATAGCTAGGAATCCTGTCTAAAGAAATGTTAAAGGAGGTTGTTTAGACTAAAATAATACCATATTTGCTTCCTGATGCTGAGTATCTGCTATTTTCCATTGGATTTATCATTATTTATGCTTATAGTTGCCATTTGTATTTCATCTATGTTAAGTTTAAACCAAGAAGACAATGTTACAAATTTTGCTTTAAATCATTGTATACTTTTTTGAAAATTGAGAGAAATAAAATAATCTTTTATATTTACCCATGTATTTATCATTCTAATAACCTTCATTTCTTCCTGTTAATTCTCCCCAAATTGCAGTAAATTTATAAGTAAATTTTAGCATGTATAACAAAAGCCAAGTTTGAACCACATCCAAGATTATCTTTCTTTGAAGTTCCTGTTATATCTGTTGCTGTTTTACTGGTGAAGGGATTTATTACTAGAACTGTGGCTTTCATGCAAAGAAACTTGGAGCAATGTCTTCAGTAAATTAAAATCAAAGTTAAAATGCAGCACTGAAAATGTCAGTGAAGTTTATTTTATGAACTTCTTGCCATGCTTTGCCTTATTCAGAATATTTGTTTCTTGATTTAATGGAGCTTGACATTTAATCTATGTAAACTATTTGACTGCAGTCCTTTTAGAGATAGAATCATAGCTATGTGATTACTATCTGTGTACTATGTCACATTTCAACAATGAAGTAAAAGTGTTGAAAATGTGAATGAATAAGTGTTTCTCAGTTCAACACACCTAACCTCGTAAACAGTGATAGCTCTTTCTCCCCCATAAAATCACTACATAAAGTCTTTATTACCTTACTCCCCAGCATCCAACAAAACATAAATGTTTCTCAAGGCTAGAGTGTAAAGCCAAACTTTTGTAATATTTTTTAAAATGCATATTCCTGGTTGTCACCCAGATGTACTAAAGAAGAAACTCTAAGTGTAAGTATTGGGAATTTGTATTTTTTTTACAAGGATTTTGAATTCTGGTCATGTATAACATTCTGTTTCTTTATTCTCATTCTCTGTCTCTGCCTCCCAGATTTTCATCCAAGCCCTCTTGCAACCCCAGACCCAACTAAGTACATCAAATTCCTTACAAATTTTCAGTGTATTTCCAAAGCCATCCTTCAAAGTATTTGCCTTATTAGAAACCTTGTGTTCCTGGAGGGTACCATTTTACTTTTGATCCACTGAAGTGGAGGCTCTAACTCTCATAAACCATATATTGCTGCCAAGAGGTGGTGTGTTTCTTGTACCTCGTGGTCCCTTCTAGGCTATTATGCTTTCTATGCCTATGAGTGCCCTTCCATTTTGCTGTAACATACTCACCTCTTGATCCTTATGCCTCATTCTCTGACAAGCTCATCAAAGGGTCCACAGCTTTCTTCTCACCCTAATTCATGTTATCCATCAATACAATCTCCATCTTATCATCTCAGTTTTTTTCCACTTTGACTATAACATACTTACCCATGCTTTTCCAATCTTTCATTTTGCACCCTCCCCGACACATTCAGCTGGTGGCTCTCCTTGAACTGAATTGAGAATACACAAATCATCAGATGAGGACACCATTGTTTTCATAATATCCTAAACAACTTACATATATATATATATATGCCAATTATCTTTATTCTTCTTGCCATGGAATGAATGTCTTTTTTGTTATCAAAAGGCATTCTCATAATTTATGTTTCAGAACCCGTCTTCTCTCCCCCTTTTAAGAATCATTTCTGAATATCAGCAGGTTGGCAAAATATGAGGCTCCGGACTCTCCCTTTACCCACAGACATACCAAATAAACAGTTAAACTTGGATCAATACCCTCCGAGAAAGATCCAGAAACTATTTGAGCATCTTCTGCACACTAGACAACTTAGAAAATACATCAAAATTGGTAAAGAAAAACTGAGATATTCTCACTATTAACCCTACCTCTAACTCAGTACCATGCAATCTGAAAGGAACACCCATTTTCCAGCTTTGCCCCAAGGAGTGAAGAGTCCTGAGGTACTAGCCCCTAACTTCACTATCCCTGGAAGCTGAAAGGAATGAGTGAATAACACTCAAGTATTCACTACCTCCCCAGGACCACAGAGAACAAAATGACAGCTTCAAGTAGGTGTGCAAGCGCTTCTCACATCTCTTCCTAGCTCATTGCAGACTTCTCAGGGAATAAAGCCCAGCTTTCAGTTCCCTTGTGGAAAGGTAGACTGTACATCTAAAGTTCCAGTGTTTCCAGTGCTGTCTGAGCATCTGGCTTCTAATTAGCTTTCTTCTGGGAGCTGAGAAGGCAGACCATCACTAGTTCTCTGGACACTTGAATGGGCATGTGGTTACCTCCTTGGCTTCTCTTTTCTAACTTGCTTCAACAATGAAACCAAGCCTCCAGCTTTTCCCTGGAATAGTTGGACCATACATCTATACCACCCACTCAAATTTTCTGGCTGCTATCTGAGATTCTGGCCTCTAATCTTCCTGTCTTTGTGAGCTGATGGTGCCCAGCATCTGCTCTGCTTGTATGGGGACAGAGAGCAAAGCAATGTTTTGAAGGTGCATACAGTCTGAATGAGCATGCAGGCATTTGTCACAGCTCCCTTTCTCAGCTCAGTGCAGAGCCAGCCAGCAATAAACTCCCACTTTCAGTTTCTCCTTGAGGAGAGAAGGAATTGGGCTACACACCTACCACAATTTTTCCAGGTGATACAAAGAAATAGAAAATATTAAAAAGTACCAAACAGAAATCATAGAGCTAAAAAATACAATAACTTCACTGAAATAGAACCCTTCAAAAGAAGGGTTCAATAGCATACTATGACAAGCAGAAGAAAGGATCCGTGAACTCAAATACATACAGGTCATTGAAATCATCCTTCCATAGGAGCAAAAAAAAAAAGAATGAAAAAGTGAGGGTAGCTTCAGGAACTTATGGGACACCATCAAGCCACAGAATATATTTATTATGGGACTCTTAGAAGAAGATGAAGAAAAGGAGAGAAAGTTTATTCAAATGAATAATGGCCGAAAACCTCCCCAAACTGAGTACTGAAATAAACATCCAGATCCAGGAAGTCCCCAGACAAAACACCAAAGTGACCCACACCATGACACATTATAATCAAATTTTCAAAGGTTAAAAAAAAGAATTCTGAAAGCAGCAAGAAAAAGTGACTTATCATGTAGAAGGAAACCCCATTAAGACTGAGTGGTTTTTAATTCTCAGTAGAAACCTTGCTGGTGAGAAGAGAGTGGAAGAATATGATCAAAGTGCTGAAGGAAGAAAACTGCCAACTACAAATACTATATGTGGAAAACTTGTCCTTCAAAAATGAGGAGATAAAAACTGGCAGACAAACACAAGCTGAGAAAGTTTACCACCACTAGACTTGCCTTACAAGAAATACTAAGCAAAGTTCTTCAAGTTGAAATGAAGGGACACTAAAGAACAACAGAAGAGCATAGAAAAGTGTGAAACTCATTGGCGAAGATAAATATATACACAGTATTACTATAATGGCAGGGGAAAATTGCTTTTAATTCTAGAATAAAAGTTTAAAAACAAGTATTAAAAATAACTGTAACTAAATTATGTTAATGGATGCACAATATAAATGGGTGTATCTGGCCGGGTGTCTTGGTTCATGTTTGTAATCCCAGCACTTCGGGAGGCCGAGGTGGGTGGATCACAAAGTCAGGAGTTTGAGACCATTCTGGCTAACATGTGGAACCCCATCTCTACTAGAAATACAAAAAATTAGCTGGACATGGTGGTATGTGCCTGTAGTCCCAGCTACTCAGGAGACTGAGGCAGTAGAATTGCTTGAACCCAGGAGGCAGAAGTTGCAGTGAGCCAAGATCAGGCCTCTGCACTCCAACCTGGGCAAGAGAGTGAGACTCTGTCTCAAAGATCCTGCTACCTGACTTCAAACTATATTACAAGGCTACAGCAATCCAAACAGCATGGTATTGGTACCAAAACCATGGTATAGACCAATGGAAAAGAACAGAGACCTTGGAAAGAATGCCACAGAGATGGTATTGGTACCAAAACCATGATGTAGACCAGTGGAAAAGAACAGAGACTTCAGAAAGAATGCCACACAACTATAACCATCTGATCTTTGACAAACCTGACAAATGTAATGGGGAAAGGGAAAGGATCCCCTGTTTAATAAATGGTGTTGAGAAAATTGGCTAGCCATATGCAGAGAGCTGAAACTGGATCCTTTCCTTATACAAAAATTAACTCCGGATAGATTAAAGATTTAAACATGAGGCCTAACACCATAAAAACTCTAGAAGAAAACCTAGACAGTACCATTCAGGACATAGGCATGGGCAAAGACTTCATGACTAAAACACCAAAAGCAATGGCAACAAAAGCCAAAAGAGACAAATGGGACCTAATTAAACTTAAGAGCTTCTACACAGCAAAAGAAACTATCAATAGATTGACCTGGCAACCAATAGAATCAGAAAATTTTTTTGCAATCTACCCATCTGACAAAGGGCTACTATCCAGAATCTATGGAGAACTTAAACAAATTTACAAGAAAAAAATAAACAACCCCATCAAAAAGTGGGCAAAGGATATGAACAGAAACTTTTCAAATGAAGACATTTATGTAGCCAACAAACATATGAAAAAGAAGCTCATCATCACTGGTTATTGGAGAAAAGCAAATCAAAACCACATTGAGACACCAGTTAGAATGGCGTTCATTAAAAAATCAGTAAACAACAGATGTTGGAGAGGCTGTAGAGAAATAGGAATGCTTTTACACTGTTGATGGGAGTGTAAACTAATTCAACCATTGTGGAAAACAGTGTGATGATTCCTCGAGGATCTAGAAATAGAAATACCATTTGACCCAGCAATCCCATTACTGGGTATATATCCAAAGGATTAGAAATCATTCTAATGTAAAGACACATGCACATACATGTTTGTTGCGGCACTGTTCACAATAGGAAAGACTTGGAACCAACCCAAATGCCCATCAATGATAGACTGGGTAAAGAAAATGTGGCACGTGTACACCTTGGAATACTATGCAGTTCATGTCATTTGCAGGCACATGGATGAAACTGGAAACCATCATTTTCAGCAAACTTATACAAGAACAGAAAACCAAACATCACATGTTCTCTCTCATAAGTGGATGTTGAACAATGAGAACACATGGACACAGGGAGGGGAACATCACACACCAGGGCCTGGGGATTGGGGAGCTAGGGGAGGAATAGCAGGTGATGGGGGAATTGGGGAGGGATAGCATTAGGAGAAATACCTAATGAAGATGACTGGGTGATGGAGGCAGCAAACCACTACCATGGCTAGTGTATACCTGTGTAACAAACCTGCAGGATCTGCACATGTACCCCAAAACTTAAGTATAATAAATAAGTAAATAAATGTAAATAGTGATATCAATAGCATTTTGGGTGGTCAGAAGAGGTAAAAGTGTATACTTCCTGCCTGCAAGTGAAGTTAAGCTGTTATCTGCTTAGACTGTTATAACTAAGAGATATCACACATAAGCTCCATGTCGACCATTTTAAAAAATCTGTAGACATTACACAAAGGAAAAGAGAAGAATTAAAACTTATCAATACAAAAAATAATGAAACACAAAGACAATAAGAAAAAAAAGTAATGGAAGAATTACAAGACAAACAGAAAAAAGTTCTCAAAATGACACTAGTAAATCCTTCCCTGTCATTTATTACTTTAAATGTAATTGGATTGAATTTCCCAATCAAAAGATATAGAGTGGCTGAATAGATGAAATTTGAACTATATGTTCTCTACAAGAAATTCATTCGAAATTGAAAGACAGATTGAAAGTAAAGAAATAAAAACGATATTACATGCAAATAGTAATCAAAAAATGCAGGAGTGGCTATATGCATATCAGACAAGTAGACTTGAAGGTGAAACTGTCCCTAGAGACCAACAATGTCATTATATAATGATACAAAGGTAAATTCAACAGGAAAATATAGCAACTGTAAATATCTATGCACCCAACATCAGAACATCCAATTATAAAAAGAAATACTAACAGATTTAAAAGGATAAATTGACAGCAATTCAGTAAGAGAATACTTCAATTACCACATTTTCAACAAAGGACAGAACATCCAGGGAAAAAAAAATTGATAAAGAAGCAGCAGAAAATCACTGCAGACCCAATGGACCTGAAAGACATGCACAGAACTTTCACTCAACAGGAAAATATAAATTCTTCTCAAGTGTATATAAAACATTCTCCAGGATATATCACATATTATGCTGCAAAACAGATGTTGCCAATTTAAGAAGATTAAAATTATACTATTTTGATCAGGGTTCTCCAGAGAAATGGAACCAATAGGAGATAGATGATAGATATAAGATAGATAGATATAGATAGATAGATGATAGATAGGAAACTTACTGTGAAAATGGGCTCATGTGATTATGGAGGCTGAACAGTCCCACAGTATGCCATCTGCTAGGTGGAGAACCAGCCAGGAAAGCCAATGATGCATTTCAGCCTGATTCAGAAAGCCTGAGAACCAGAGGAGATGATGTTGTAACTCCCAGTCCAAGGCTAAAGGCCTAAGTATTCTAGGAGTGGGAGTTTGGGGGTGCTGTTCTAAGTTCAGGAATCCAAATGTCTGAGAACCAGAAGCTGTGATATCCAAAAGCAGGAGAAAATAGATGTCCTGCCTCAAGAAGAAAGAGAGAAATTTGCCCTTTCTTCATGTTTCTGTTCTACTTGGACTAGCAATGGATTGATGGATGCCCCTCCTCATTTGTGAGGGCTGATCCTCTTTACTCGTCTACTAATTCAAATGCCAATTTCTTCTGGCAACATCATAGCACACCCAGTTATAATGTTTTACCAGTTATCGAGATATTCCTTAGCCCAGTCAAGTTGACACATAAAATTAACCAACACAAATTTACCCTTTACTAACTTTACACCTAAACCCACTCCTTAACCTATACTTAATCTTCAAATACAATGACAAGGTCATAATACCACCTGACATGATAAAGCTATCCTGAATGAAGCAGAAAAAGCACAGACCCCTTTCCCAGAAGAGAAGATAAAGTGTTTGAGTGATATTTACTCTTTTCATTATATCCCATAACTTAAATACTATAATGTATAATTAATACTTAAATATTAATATGAAGTCAATATATCGTATATATGAGAATAAGAGAGGAAAGAAAATAAAAGCTATCACACACACACACACATGAGAACAATATATTCAGCCAACACCATAACTGTCTTCTTGGTCTGTTGGCTCAAAGACATGAGGACCCCAAGTGGCCAGGTAGCAGTCTTAATTTCCAGTTTAAATCAAGCATTGTGATATCTCCTGATGGAAGCACTCCTTCTTCTGGAGCTAAGACCTCTTAGCCTGCAGAACATAAGACTGTGGGAACAGGAAGCAAAAAACTTGCTAGTGGGTCACTGTGGTAATGATGAGTAGTGTCACTCTCATTTCCATTCCTTGGTTCCTGATTCATGAATCCCAGCTATGAAAGAATACCATCTATTGTACACTGACTTAGATAATATACACCCTTCTGGAGAACTCTACTCCAGTCCTGCAAAGTATTGTCACCTAGCTGTCACTATCACTGTTTCTTCAAATGGACATTCCACTGTCCTATCAATCCAGCTGCTTCAGGATGGTGAGGAACATGTCAAGAACAGTGAATCCCACAAGCCTAGGCTTTTTCTCATGCTTCTTTGTCTGTGAAGTGAGTTTCTTGGTCAGAGCAATACTTTGTGGAATACCATGATGATAGATGAGGCATTCTATCAGTAAACAGATGGTAATTTTGGCAGAAGCACTGCACATAGGGAAGACAAATCTGTATTGAGAGTATTTTTCCAGTAAGGGCAAAATGCTACCCCTTCCCTGAAAGAAGTGAACCAACGTAATCAACTTGTGACCAGGTAGCTGGCTAATCAGCCTGGGGTATGGTGCCATATTGGGCCTTAGTGTTGGCCTCTGTTTCTGGCAGACTGGGCACTCAGTGGTGGCTGTAGCCAGGTTGGCCTTGGTGAGTAGATGTCCATATTGCTGATCCCATATAAATCTTCTATTCCTGCCACCATGGCCACTTTGTTTATGAGAATGAGTGGCTGGGAAAGAGGATGACTGGTAGCCAGAGATCAGGTCATTATATCCACTTGATTATCAATGTGGTGATGTCATGAAAAATAAAAGAAATATGCCTCTGCTGAAGTTACCCTTGATAAGCATTTACATAGGACACAAACATCTTGACCATTCAGAATGTTTCTTGACCATTCAGAATGGCTTGTTAACCATTCAGAATGATCCATCTATATATCTCTTTCCAAATTTCTTTATCATCAATTTTCCAATAATATTCCTTAGTCCTTGACCATCCAGCAAAACCATTGAGTACAGTCCCTGAATTGGTATATAATAGCACATCTGGTTATTTATCCTTCCAAGAAAAGTTCACCAGGTGTATTGTCTGAAGTTCTGCCCACTAGGAGTATTCTCCTTTACCAATGTCCTTCAGGGATGTTCCAGAAACGTGCTTAGTGCTGCAGCTGTCCACTTTGGGTGGTACTTGCAGAACCATCTGTAAACCAGGCAGAAGTCTTCTCTTCCTCTGTCAGCTAATCATAGGTAACTATCCATGAGCCTGAGAGTGCAGAGTAGGAGAGGGAAAGTAGTGTAGCAGGAGTTGGGACCATGAATATTCAGGCTTTTTCTTTACACAAATTACTTGTGTTTTCAGAGTTTTCTCAGGGCCTGATCACCTGTATATCACTTCTATTTGATGATGGAGTGCTTGTCCATATGGCTTGATGGGTCAGATAACACCTCATTCATGATAGGCAGCTCAGGTCACATGCTAATTTGGTGGCCACTGATCAAGTGCGCAGTTTCTACTAACATGCAGCAGCAGGCCTGTGATTCAACCACAGGGACTTGCCAAAGGCTCCAAATAGCATCCCTACATACCCCTGACACTTCAAGTCCCATTGGATATTCTGGATCATAAGACACAAAGATCTGCTGGCAGAGCAGCTTGCACAGAAGCCTAGACTTGTTGCAGAGCATTCTCTTGGCTCTGACCCCCACTTAAGACTAGCAGCTTTTTGGGTGGTTCATTAACTTCACTAGAGCAACACAACCAAATGAGAACTATGACAGAAATAAAGTCAAATGACAAATAAAAAACTGGGGCAAATATCTGAAGTTAACATCACAGATAAGGGGTCATTTTTTAAATGAAATCACTTAGGACTTCTTTAGTAAAGATAAGTAACACTGTAGAAAAATGGGCAAAAGGCATGAACATAGGAAAGAATTCCTAAGTGTGTAAAAAAAGTTCAACTTTATTTATTATAAGAGAAATACTTACTGAAATTACACTTATCAGGTTGGCAAAAATTCATGTTTCACAACAGTTGGTAAGAAAATGGGGAATCTGGATGGTCTCATATATTGCTGGTGGCAACATAAAATTGTATAACTCTATGGAAGTCAGTTTAGCAATATCTATCAACATTATAATACCATGTATCTTTTACCCAACATTCTCATTTCTGGGAATGTATTCAACAGATGCATCTGTATTTATAAAGGAAGAAATATTTACAAGGTCATTAATTTGAGAGTGACGTGTAATAGCACAATGTTGGAAACAATCCAAGAGTGCATTAATAGTGGCTATTTAAATACGTTGTGATACATGTGCCAAAACTACAATAAAAATTAAGCAACTTCTGTATATTAATTTGGAAATGTCTCCCAAATATGTTGCTAAATTGAAAACTTCAGGCATTAAAGATGTATCTTGAATCATGAGATATTGTGGATATAATGCCAGCTTCATGGCTGCTCAGACTTTGGCCTACATCTGCTGCAAAATGCTTTTTTTCTCTAAGACCCATAAAAGACCCAAAAGTCTTTTGTTCCACCTGATAAATGTGTCAAAGCAAGTATGAAATTGTGAAATTGCTCCCAAAACCCTGGGAGACTTCCCACATGTTTTACTATTTTCTTAGTGGTAAGAGGTACAAGAAACAATAACTTGTCCTTCACTTTGGAGAGAATATCCCAGTACGACATTCCTTGCAACTGGGCTTTTGTACCTCTAAAAACTTCAATGATATGTCAGGCCCTTGAAACTTTGTAGATTTGTCTTCTTCCTTCTAAAGTTAATGTAACATATGGAAGCAAGGGTTCCAACATATTTGACATTTTTTGGATCATTCTGTAGAATGAAACTAAGTTTCCACAGAGCTACTGTCACCCACTATGATCCCTCTGCTTTATGCAGGCACCAAACTGATAAATTGTTTGGGGATATGATGGAGACTTCTACCCCTGCAACCTTTAACTCTCTGAGGGTGGTACAAACCTCTGTCATTCCTCCAGGGATATAAAATCATTTTTAAATTTTGATGTCTATCTTAGGCTGAGGACGCAGAATTCAAGGGCTTCTATTTGCATTTTCCTGCTACTATTGATTTTACTCTGTAGGTGAAGAAAGCAGGAAATGACCACAGGGTATGTTTGTGAACCCATCTGAGCCACTCGAGGCCAATAATCACTGTAACTGCTGATTCTTATTTACTCCTATTCCAACACATGGGTCACGATTTATCGTAGTTCTCAGTACATTAAAATCAGCCTTTGATTCAACAGTCCTAAAAAGCTATGAGTATTTGTTTCCCCTAAGTAAATGGCCATAGGTCTGTCTGAGGAGAATAGGAAATTTCTACTCTATAATTGCCCAAGTAGTACAGAATCTTTCTTTTCGGGGACCTAGGCTCTTCAGCCAAAAAGGGGTTACTGTGCAATTCTTCAGGGGAGGGGACAGCAAGACTAAGAAATAGATTGGTTTCCTCAAATGCTCCTTTAAGCAGTGTGAAGATGAGGGAGAGGGGGAGAATACGAGAAATGGAATTCCTACCAACATCCAAGTTGCCAGGACAAAAAAAAAGAAGTGGGGGAAAGGTGACTTTCCAATTTTAATTTTTAAAATATGTAATGTCTGTAGGAGAATGTAGAAAAGAGGAACTCAAGAAGAATGGAACTTCCATCTAGAGAAGAATTTCTCTGCTTAGCAAAGGAGAGATAAGTGAGAAGTGATAAGAATATTTCAAAAACAAAATGAATAGTACAACTCCAATTTCAGCAGGAAATTAGTGAGAAAGCCATTGACCTTCAAGAGGCCTGGAGGCTGGGAATGAGCAGCATTTCAGTGGCTAACTGCATGGATCTTTGGGAACCAGATAAAACAAAGACTGAGACAGTTGAATGGCTGGTAACCCAATGCTATCTTTCCTCAAATAACTTTAGCACACTCTCAAGAACTTAGACCTAATGTCCAGGGAAATGCTAGGAGAAAGGAGGCCAAAATTGCCTAAAATTACATGTTGTTATCTTGCTTTTTAAAAGGGAAATTAGATTGTGATTGGAAGTAAAATTTAAATTCCCTAAAGAGTAACTTAATTCTTAAAATACAGGAAAAATCACCAGAATGAATCTTTACAGATAGATACCCAGAGGGTCATCTATCAATCAGTTGAACTCCTTGGGACTTCTAGTATGATGCGCAAGGTGGATCTCTTAGAATTGACAGATATTTTGCCTCTTTCTCTCTGTTTATAAATTAGGCTGGAATGGGAGGAGCAGCCAAGAGATTTCATCAGCCACAGTGTGCATGATGGATGAGAACACGGGACACATACCAGTGAAGGGCAGGTTGTATAATAATGTTATGCTAACAGAGATTGGGAATGCAAATAATCAGGGAGCTCATGTGCTATCTTTTTCACTATGACTCTACTTTGTGCTATTCATTGAATGTACTATTAAGTGGATGTCTGAGCCAAAACTGTGTCATTTTCTACAGACATAGGTTTTAAAAATTGTGAAAAATTAAATTCTCAATATATTAAGATTTGCAGTATTCAAACCATATATCATATTCTTGTTCAAGAAAGCTAAAAATATTAAAGATGATACATGAAAGCTTATGCCCAAAATGCAAAAGTATAATGAACAAATTCATGTGAGACTGAGTTTAGTAAACAAAAAGGCAATTCTTTATTGATGTTATCACAGAAACCCATAAAGGGAGAAATGTGATCTAATTGGCTTAAATCAAAGATAAAGATGAAACCAATTTTTGTAAATTTGCATAAGGCAAATATTTTGGGATTATTAAGAAGCCAAACTATTATCCTTATAATGGAAGTCTATAAATGGTCAAATATTTTTTATCAACATTAAAGTATCTGATTTTCTATATTCTTACCTTTGTAGCCTGTTTAAATAATAAAATGAGAACATTATTGGAAGCTATTATGATCTAATTGTGTGTTATATGAAAGCATAAAAAGACGTTTGGATCAAATAGAGTTTGCATTAAAAGACATCAACTGTTTTCCAGAAAACGGGAAAGTTCTATACATATATTATATAAAAGAACAAAGTAATAAATCAGGTTTCTCACATACTTTATAGAAAATATTATTTATTGACACTGGGTTAAAAAAAGACTGTGCATAACCCATAGATAACCCCAGTCTTATTGTAAGAAAACACCAGACAGATCCTAATTGAGAACATTCTACAAAATACCTGACCAGCACTCCTGAAAACTACCAAGGTCAGTAAAAATGAAAAATAATAACTAAATCTAATATGATATCCTGAATAGCATCCTGCAACTGAAAAGGACATTAGATAAAAAAACAAGTAAAATTGAATAAAAACAAGAACCTTGGTTAATAATAATGTATCCATATTTCTTATTAATTGTAACAAATATATCACACTAATCAAGGTGTTAATAGTAGGGGAAACTGGTGTTGGACATACATATGGGTACTCTATATGGCCCAATTTTTCTGTAAATATGAAAGTATCCTAAAATAAAAATTTTATTTTGAAAAATTTCCCCCCAAAAAAATCCTGTGAATCTATTTAATGTACTGCAGTATGAACATGATTTCAGAGGGTGAGCAGTTAATAAATGTTTATAAGACAGTTCAATAAATCAGTGCCCTTCTAAGGTTTTCAGATTTACTTTCTGGCACTACAAGATACTCTAGGCTCACCTTGCCTCCTACTTACCCCAGTCCAACCATCAGCCATTCTTGTTTCTTTTTATTGGAGAATAGAAGAATCCAAAGACTGGGTTGTTACTGTTATGTTGTTACTTCTAGGCCCTGCCAACTGGCTGACAGAACAAGGAAATATGCCTGCTTATATTAACCTATGTATGTATGCATATCTATGAATATTTATTTGTGCAATCATATATATTTATATTAAGTTAAATATTAGTTCATATTTAGGACTCCAACTCTAAATCACTACCATGTGGGTCATTCCAGCCTTCTGCCTTTGTACATCTGCAGCCTCTCACTCCATAGATGTTCTTTTACTTGGCCAACCTTCCCCCAGAATTGACTGATTCAAGGGTATTGTAAGCATTTAGTGATTCTGGATAAATGTTCTGCATATTAATATTCAAGTATTTGTTCAATGTGTATGATTTTGATTTAAAGTTATCAGCATCAAATAAACGGAAATTAAATTGGCTAAAGTTAGAGAGACATTAAAAAAAAAGTGTACATTACTGAGTAAGCTTATCTCTGTAATTGAAATTTTATCTACTTGTACATTGGATAATTTTGGAAAATTTATTGCCTTTGCATAGCAGAGATATCATTTGAACATATTCTATCAACTAAATAAAATAGACAATAGCAATTGTTCTTGATTATTATTGATAGTGGTTTTTTTACCCTTTTTAAAATTTTTCTGGTCAAACAGTGCCATCTGTCTACTGGCCTACATTGCAGATGCATACGTTTAACACTGTAGCAAATATTTTCTTTTAATTAATAATTTCTGAAAATTAGATTCACTGACACCTTGACTTTGCCCTATCTGATGTCTAGCAATTATGAGTTCCTATTTAAACTCATAAGTTGTTTCAAATCATAAAATTCATAAATGAAGTGAAACTGGAGTCAAGATTACTGTGTTCTGTGTCATCACAGCTTTGCCTTTTTACTAGCTGGGTGACCTTAGCAAGTCACCTCTCTGAGCCTTATTTTCTTCATCTGTAAAATACAGATTATAAGTCTACCTTAAAACAATGTAAAGATTAAATCAACAAAAAATATAAAGGCCCTGAATACACTCAACAAAAAAAGTTTGTTGCTTTTATCTGCAGAATATAAAAATTGTTTTCAGCCTTCGTTTTGCAAAAACAGAGATGTCTATTTTTCTAATTTCAGGGTTATGTTGTGCAATGTCATTTCAATTACATTAATCAATGGACACACTAATTTGGAAAAATGATACTTAAATTTATAGCCATTGACTTATTTAGATAATAATTCACTGAAGTGATGAAAGATAAATTTATTTTCTCATAAAAAAATGTGATTTTAGTGGAGAATAACATTCCTGAAAGGATGAGTTCCAAAATTTTATTAATCAATATATTATAGCAATTATCATATTTAACAAGACAAATTATATTCCTCAATATTATTCATCATAAACCTATCTAAATTCCATATCAAACAATCAGCAAGTTAATACAGTAATGAATAGTATATATAACATTTATTTACTTTCACTTAGCAGACTCCAGGAAGAGGGAATGTGCTTGGTTGGGAAAGGGTAGAAGGGGGAACATAAGAAGAAATGAGTTGGACATAAGAAATTTAGAAAGATACTCCTTGAAGCTTCATGCTGAAGGAATAGTTCACTGGAGTGGACGTGGCAAGATACAGGGGTAAGAGTCTCTAATTCCAAAAAACAAAACAAAATAAAACAAATTTAATGAAGACCCAATTTGTTTAACTTCATAAGCCTATCTCAAGTGGTGGCAGTTATAATCATAATGCTGTTTTTACCCTCTTCCATTCATAAAGAACAGTAAAGTTTGAGTAATTGACCTTAGCTTGAAGGGTAAAACTTGTTGGTCTTGGTATTCTCTTCAATAGTGATTTATTACGAATGCAAATGAGAAAAGGAGGTAGAGCAAGATGGTCAAATAGAAGCACTCACTGATCATCCTCCCTGTAGGAACAACAACTTGAACAACTATCTACATAATAAAGCACCTTCCTAAGAAGCAAAAATCAGGTGAGTGGTCACAGTACCTGATTTTAACTTATATCACTGAAAGAGGCACTGAAACGGGTAGGAAGGAAAGTCTCCAATTGTTGATGCCACCCATCCACTGTCCCCTGGCAGTGACCACACGGGGTAGAAAGAGATTCTGCATTTGGGGAAGGGAGAGCACAGTGATTGTGAGACTTTGCATTGGAACTCAGTACTGCCATTACAACAAAAGGGACACCAGGCAGAATTCAGCCGGCACCCAAAGGGGAGTATTTATACTAGCCCTACATAGAGTGGAATCACCCATTCCAGCATTTGGAATCTGTGTTCCAGGAAGCCTCACTACCATGGGCTAAAGGGCTCTGGGCTGCTGAATAAACTTGAAAGGCAATCTAGGCCACAAGGACTGCAATTCCTGGCTAGGTCCAGGCGTGGTGCTGGGCTTGGAGCCTGTAAACATGGGAAGCATGTGACCTAACAAGACATCAGCTGGGGCAGTCAAGGGAGTGCTTGCACCACCCCTCCCTCAACCCGAGGCAGCCCAGCTTACAACTCCAGGAGAGACTCCTTCCCTCTGCTTGAAGAGAAGAGGGGGAGAGTAAAGAGGACTTTGTCTTGCAACTTGGATACCAGCTCAGCCACAGTAGGACAGGGCGATGGGCAGATCCTGAGACCCCCATTCAAAGCCCTACCTCTCAGACAACGTTTCTAGACACACCCTGGGCCAGAAGGGAACCTGCTGTCTTGAAGGGAAGGATCTTGTCCTGGCAGGATTTATCACCTGCTCAGTAAGGAGTTCTTGGGCCCTGAATAGCGAGCAGTGGAAACCAGGCAGTACTTGCTGTGGGCCTTAGTGAGACTGAGAGATGGGCTGGTTTCAAGTGTGACCCAGCAAATTCCCAGCTGTGGTGGCTGTGAGAACTCCTTCTGCTTGAGAAAAGGAGAGGGAAAAGTAAAGTCTATTTTGCTTTGTAGCTTAGGTACCAGCTTGACCACAGTGGGGTAGAACACAAAATAGACTCTTGGGGCCTCCAATTCCAGGCCTTGGCTCCTGGATGGCATTTCTGGACATGTCCTGGCCCAGAGGGGAGCCCATTGCCCTGAGTGTAGAGTCCCAAGCCTGGCAGCATTCACCATAAGCTGACTGAAGAGCCCTTGAGCCTTGAGTGAACATCAGCGGTAGCCAGACAGTATTAATTGTCAGTCTGAGGTTGTGGTGGCCATGGGGAGAGACTTCCTTGCTTGCAGAGAGGTGCGGAAGAGTGGAAAATACTTTGTCTTGTGGCTTTCATGTCAAACATGAAGGAGAAAATAAAGAAATTCCCTCAGTTTTTGTTTCTCAGACAAATGAAAACTAAGGGAATCCATTAACACCACATCTGTGCTACCGGAAATGCTAAAGGGAGTTCTTCAATCTGAAAGAAAAATACATTAATGAGCAGTAAGAAATCATCTGAAGGTATAAAACTCACTGGTAATAGTAAGTACACAGAAAAACATACAATATAGCACTATGGTTATGGTGTATAAACTACTCATTTCTTAAGTAGGAAGAATAAACAATGAACCAATCAAAAATAGCAACTATGAATTTTCAAGCCATAGACAGTAAAGTAAGATATAAACTGAAAGAATAAAACACTAAAAGTGGGGAGAAAAAGTTCAAGTGGAGAGTTTTTTTTAAGGTTTATTTGTGTTTGTTTGCTTATGAAATCATTGTTGCCATTAGTTTAATATAATGGATTATAAGATATTTGCAAGCCTCCCGGTAACCGCAAATAAAAAACATACAACAGATACACAAAAATAAAAAGCAAGAAATTAAAACACAAGACAACCACCTTTAATAAAAGAAAGAAAGGAAGCAAATAAAAGAATGAAGACCACGTGGTGACACATGCTTGTAATCTTAGCACTTTGGGAGGCCGCGAAGGGGGGATTACCTGAGGTCAGAAGTTCGAGAGCAGCCTGGCCAATGTGGTGAAACTCTGCCTCTACTAAAAATACAAAAATTAGCTGGGTGTGGTGGTGCATACCTGCAATCCCAGCTACTTGGGAAGCTGAGGCAGGAGAATCACTTGAACCCAGGAGGTGGAGGTTTCAGTGAGTGGAGATTGCACCATTGCACTCTAGCCTGAGCAACAACAGTGAAACTCCATCGACCATAGCAGAAAACAAATAACAGAATGTGGAATGGCAGGAGTAAGTTCTTACTCATCAATAATAACACTGAATGTAAATGGACTAAATTCTCTGATCAAAAGACACAAAATGGCTGAATGAGTTAAAAAAAAATACTCAATGACTTGTTGCCTACAAGAAACATATATCACCTGTAAAGACACGCACAGACTGAAAATGAAGAGATGCAACTTTGATGAATGTTTTTGCATCAGCAATAGTGAATGATTTCCAGCCTTAATTATTTCTAGATTAGGGTCCACATCAATTGCTGATCTATTAAGATCAAATACCAGGTGGTTGAATGTGACCTTGACAAACTAAATGATGCCTTGGTTAAGGGGCTGAAGTAATTAGAGTGTATTTAGAGTTATAAAGGCAATCTTAACATTTTCATTTTCAAGGTGAAGAGATTCAGGAAGTCCAGGTGAATTGTCTCTTATTAGAAAGACTTTAAATGCCAACCTTTCCTCTTCCTAGTATTTGTTCATTTCTGGGATGAAGCAGTGGTAAAACCATCTCATAAACCAGATGGCTGTCACCCATGTTTTCTGATTATTTTGCCATAACAGGGGTCAAAAAGTTTTGTTTTTGAGAGCACTTTATACACTGTGCCTGATTTTATCACATGCCCTACAGTGTTTCCACAAAGTACCAGAGTTGATCTGTTCTTCTTTGTGATTTCCTGGTGCCTCCTTTGCACTTGAATGTAGGTTCTAATGGGCATCTTCATCTAGAAGAGTGTTGTTTCACTGCAGTTGGAACTTACTATGGATGGCTTCCTTTCCCCTTAATCAACTTCTTCAACTCTGCTGGAAATGTGGTACCAGTTTCTTCATTGGCAGATATCACCTTTCCAGTAATTTTATATTTTTCAGTCCAATCCTATTCCTAAATCTAAGTATCCTTTACTTGCAGTAAATGGCTTGCTTCACTCATTTCAAGGGAATCCATTGCTTAAGTCTTATAGACGCAATGTTTTTTAGTGCAACACATGCAGTCAAAAGCATCACGTTTCGTTCATGCATTTCACCTGCAAATTTAATGCCTTTTTCATCTTATCCAAACACTTATCATGCACTGTGGCCATAATTTGCAGCTTGAGGTGCGACAGCAAAACTAGCATGAATTTTTTTCCTTTCTTTACAATGTTATAAATGAAAGACGCCCTTTTACCATAGATTTTAGCAACCTCAGCATATGACATTTTTCTTTCCTTATTAAACACTGAGAACTATCAGCTTTTAAAAGATATTTTATGACTTCTCTTTGACATGTCTGAATTGCCAGTATCACTACGCTTGTGCTTTGAACCTTTTTAAGTAAATTAAGGATCACCTGAAGCCAACCACTGAGATATCACCACAGTTGATCTGGTAACCCACAGGGCAACTAAGTGACTAACAGGTGGGTGATTTCTACAGCGTGGAAATGCTGAACAAAGGGAGGATTCACGTCCAGAGCAGGACCGAGCAGGACAGCATGAGATTTCAGCATGCTACTTAGAATCACGCACAAGTTAAAAACTTGTGAATTGCTTATTTCTGAAATTTTTCATTTCAGATGTTCAGACTACGGTTGACCTCAGGTTACCAAAACCTCAGAAAGCAAAACTGGGCCTCAAGGAGGACTACTGTATGCCTCCTGCCTTGTTAATATACAGCTCCCCTCATAGAGTTTAATTCTCTGCAGAATTAATCACTCACTTACACCAGGAGAATACACCTTCATGGGCTGATGCCTGAATTCTTTTCCTGTTCCCGTATAGAATTATATTTATATTGTGCTTTGAAAAATACAGTTGTATAGCAAAAACAATGTTATTACTTCAACAACAATTCAAAAGTATAAATTTAATGAAAAGAGAGAGAATGAGAAGTTTCTCTCATAATATTTGGCAGCATCTGAGGTTTAGGATTGAAAGTCTTCAATAAAGAGAGGGTGATGAGGATGAGTTAACCATTTTTAATTATTTTTGTGCATTTTTTCTTGGGGTATAAACTTTCAACCACCATGTGACTAGAAAAGAACAAGCTGTAAAACTGTGAATTATTTTCTGCTTCAGCACATTTCATTCCTCATATATTAAAAATCTAAAATTTAACTTATGTCTTACATCAAGAAAAAATTCAATAAAATTACACGTACACAAAATATCTGGCTAATTTTCATATTTCTGTCTCAGAGCTGTGCAGATTAGTTTTTACTCTAACTGAATGTTTGTGCTCTCTAATACTATCTTTCTTAAGTAGAGACATTTTCACTTCACAATTCACCTAATTGCAAGAGTTCCACATAATTTAAAGAGCTTCTACTACAAATATTCACTCTTATATTTGCCCTTTCCTTGTCTATATGAATTTGAAAAAAAAGACTTCACACTTGTATTTCTCTCCCAGTTATCCCAGGAATGACCCCCTCACCCCCTTTTCTTCCCTCCTCACCACCCCCTTAACCATCTAGGGCAAGAAGTATCCATTACCTCCAGGTAGGCTTATTAATTATGGCAGAACACAGAAAAAAAAGTCGGTACTTAGTTTCTGAGCTTCAAAAGCTTAAGCTGGAAAGTCAGAGCCAATGTTTTCTGTCTCTGCCGATAATATTCAAGTTTGCCAGACTGTAAGGGGATAGATACAATAGAGTTAGATGTTGGCATGATTTCCACAGAGGGGTGTTCTGTGCCCTGGCTGAAATCTCAGGCCAAATGCCAGGGAAAAGAAGAACAATAGAAACCCTAATTAGAGGGTGGAGGTTTTGAAGAGAAGTTCAAGTAAATCCTTGGGCAACAGCAAGATCCCAAGGGCCCCTGCGTCAAACATGGTGTATACAGTGTGGGCAGGAGTTGCCTGTGGCAGATCTGAGCAAAAAGGGCCTGAGACATCCTGGGATAATTGTTTTTGTGCCAGTATGACTTGGGAGTACAGGCTTGGAGTATTTTTCCAAGCTCCCTAGAGAGGTATTGCAGTAATGAAAGAATTGGAACAAAATGCTTTAAGGTTGGGAGGTGAAAGACTCAACTGCAAGAGATGTAGGCTAATTACCTGCTGACGAGATAGGATAATATGATGATGTACATTTCAGCAGATGCCAGCATGAAGTGATCGTAGTGAACAAGGACTGATTTCATCTCCTGTGCACTTCCCTGACCTGATACACTCACTGGTCACTACTTAGCTTTTCTCGTCTTCCCCCATGTTTACTTTGCTGAAGGATAGGAATTATTTCTTTGTTATAAAACTTTTAACTCAGATAGCATCTGCCTACTTATTTATCAATCCAGAATTTTAAGAATATTTGAACTTGATTTGTGGAAAAGGTTGAGTCAATTTAGAATATCATGTACATATGGATTGGTTTACAAATTAATTTTTAAAACATCTCTTAAATAATACAACACATTACAGTTTAAAATTGCAGTATACTAAAAGTTTATTTAAAAAATAACAGAATATGAATTCTAGAAATGATTATAGTTCAGAGTGAGAGATGTTTGAGAAGAATGTAAAAAACATTAAAAGAAAAATAAACTATTTTAAAATGTTGCTGATGGTGATGTTTGAACATTTGAAAAGCAGATGGCTTATAGTCTTAATGTGCCAGGGCTCAGTAATCTGTGTTTTAACAAACAGATTGTTAAATCTAATTCCAAAATTTGAGAACCACTGACCCCTCTATCTGCCAGTACAGCAAATTGCATTGATTTCTATGTTCAGAAAACAAACTATTCTAAATGGATTTGTTGCTAATATATTTGTGTAAGCAGATATAATAACTCAGAGAAATTATTGTACAGTGATTTTGACTTTAAAAGTTCTTTTCATATAATCATAATGTGATTATTCCCTCCAGGTTATATAAACCTACATATTTTTTTTAAATGACATAGCAACAGTACAAAATGGAGTATATCTCCATTGTCTAGAATGGTACCTGGCACATAGATACTTTAAAAACAATGGTTTTTGTAAGAGTCAATGTTATTTCCTTTTCTAAATATTATGCTACTGTTAATGCAATTTAAAATTGCATTATCTTAAAAACTCATAGGGAGAATGTGGTCAACAACAAAAGCTACAACACTTTACTTTTGACAATATTTCTGTGAAATCATGTCTTTCTTATTGCATTTTCATAATTTTTTTGCACTTAAGTACAAAAATTTTTGATTAATTATGTCTTGTACTTCCTTCTTCTTCTTCTTCTTCTTCTTCTTCTTCTTCTTCTTCTTCTTCTTCTTCTTCTTCTTTCTTCTTCTTCTTCTTCTTCCTCTTCTTTCTTCTTCCTCTTTCTTTCTTCTTCTTTTTTAACAAAAGAGGCTCCCTATGTTGCCCAGGCTGGACTCAAGTGTCTGGGCTCATGTGATTCTCTAGCCTCAGCCTGTCAACTGGATGGGACTACAGGTAGCATCATCATGCCTGGCTAGATGTACTTTTAAATCAAGCTGCCTGCTAATTTTTCTTTTTTTAAAAAAAAAATATTTTGTTGGTTAGTCTCAAAATATAAGATAATTTGACCAGGTTGTCATAGTGTATAGATTTTACATTAGAGGATTAAAAGTGACAATAAAGAACAGCAATATCCTATGGGTATATGTATCTAATTTAAAAAGTTTTTCATATTCTATGGAATGGCTGTTGATATCACTATGTCCTGCCAAGTACTCAAGGTAAGTTAAAAATGCTTAACTGACATTTACAGTTAGTATTATTTTTATTTGACTAACATAGAAAGTAATTATAATCAACCCAAAATCAGTATGTGTTAGAGAGATTATAATATGGATATTGTGGTAAATAGAATAACATGTCCTCAGCATCCAAAAGATGTCTATGTCTTAATTCCTACAACATGCAAATATGTTACCTTAAATGCAAAAGAAATTTTGCAGGTATGATTAAATTAAAGATGTTGAGATGGGAAGATTAGCCTGGAATTATGCAGGTGGGTCCAGTGTAATCACTGGGGACCTAGTAAGGGAAAGGAGGCAGGCTGGTTAGAGATATGAAGATAAAAGCAGAGGGACTGGAAGGTGCCAGGCTGTTGGCCATGAAGATGGAGGCAGGTGCCCTGTGTCAAACAAGGCAAGTGGGTCCTAGAAACTGGAAAAGGCAAGGAACAGCTTCTGCCCCTAGAGTCTGCAGAGGGAATGAGTTCTGCATACACCCTCATCTTAGAACTTTGACGTTTAGAGCTGTAAGATAATAGGTTTGTGTTGCTTTTAAACCACTTAGTTTGTGGGAATTCACCACAACAATTGAAACTAATATAGATGCCACGTTCTATGTCAGGTCAGTAGGGGCCTACCCCATGTTTCTTAAATCTTCTTGGAAGTAGCGCTTCATATGATAGGATTGTGAGATGGCTCACTCATTAGGAAGCAAGCAATATGAAGAACCTAGAGCATGAGGTTTTTAATTTGGAAAATAGATCCCTCAGGAGATCTCTGCTTCCCCAACAAATTGTGTGCATTTACCTGGGCAAGGTATCTGTGTCTTTCCACAGTTTCCCAAAATAAGTCCAGGGCTTAACAAAAGGTTAAGAATTATACAATTAGAACAATGGTTCTAATTCTGATTTATTTAATTTCTGATTCAGGTTTATTTAATTTTATTAAGTAATTTGTAACATTGGAGTTTATCTTAAAATCACAATAATAGGAGGAAATATTTCAACAACAAAATATATACTTATATGGAAATATAAGTAATGTGTAAAATTGCACATTATTAGGAAAATTGCAACCATATGGGGAAATGATATTACAATGACAAATACAAGCAAATAGAGGGGAGATAACATATCCAGAGGTAAAAAACAGAAGACCCTCAAATTTCAGACTACAGACGAGGTGTTTCAGGGCTTGCTCAGGTGTTCAAGTGATGCACACTTAACTCCCATAGCAATGGGAGATGCTCTTGTTTAGGCTGTTTGTCTGATTCCTATTGGCATTGTGTTAGTAACCAATGGACTTCTGGATTTGCAATGAGGCACCTTGGTAGCAATTTAACTTAACAGGTTCTTATTTAATTTCCACAATATTCCCTGGAGGTCAGAGAATTTTCTGAGGCACATGACTAATTGGGAGGGCTCTGGGACTTCAATACAGGCCTGAATTCTCATTGACTCTAGGAAGCAGTGAGGTGGAGGGGAACGGAATCAGATTCTCAAGTACCATGCAAAGAAGAGAGTATTTGAGCACCTACCTAGAGCTAGGAAGCACTTCACAGGTACGGTTCCGCACCAGCAGTATTAGCATCACCTGGGAGCTTGTTAAAAATGCAGTTCTCAGGCTCCCTCCTGACCTACCTACAGAACTAGGAACTCTGGGGGCAGGGCTCAGTAATCTGTGTTTGAACAAGCAGATTGTTAAATCTAATTCCAAAATTTGAGAACCACTGACCTCTCTATCTGCCAGTAGAGCATATTGCATTGATTTCTATGTTCAGAAAACAATAGTCACATTAGCAGTTAACTTTCCAAAAGTGGGAGGGAGATGGAAAGGGAAAAGAAGGAAGGCAAAGAAAGTTAACAGAAAAAGAAGAAATTAACTTGATTTTTTTTCCTTTAAAAAATATGAGTATAATTCTTTTTTTTATCATTTGTGGCTGAAAAAAATGTATTTTCTCTAGGTTAGGAGCCTAGAGACTATCATGAGTTTGTGACAAAGCTTCTAGGGGTTTATGAGCTTCCTAGTCACCTTTCCTGTGATTACATTTTTATCATGAGGTCAATAGTTCAGCCTTAGCTAATTTACTGTAGTCTGAACAGCTAAGTTTATAATACCAAGCATGTTCATCAAAGTCAAATTAGATTAAGGCAAAACGCATTGGCTGGGAGTGATTTAAAGCAAACACCAGTGGACATAGTTACTTTAATTCAAAAATTTTATTTACTCAACTCCAGCACTGTCTTTCTTAGTTTTAAAGTTTATTCAGGTATACCAAAATATAGGATCACCATATGACAAGTGCCAAATGGGACAAGATGCTGTGATAATGTGTAAACCAAGCAAACAATGATGTGTGATTTTTATCTAAATTCCAAAGGCCATTGTAAATACCACAGATTACCAGATGCAATGAATTGTAGTGAATACCTCAAAACCCCTTTTCTCAGCTGTTATTTTGTATCACACCTTTGGGTGTGCTCTCCTTTTTGACTTCTGCCATCTCACATATTCACGCTGTAATTACCACTAACATTTGCTTTATTTGACAGACTGACTGGATGTCCTTGAAGTCTAACGACAGTCTTACTGATGAGAATCTAGCCTTTGTGAAACTTCAGAACTCCCTTCCATCTCATACATAACTCAAGCTCAATCATGCATAGATTCTTTCCTTAAAATCATGTTGAATTTGTTCACAAATTAATTTATCTTGAGTCTTTATTATGTGGATGACTATTAAATTATTTTCTCTTATTTATAACATTTATATTAAAAATCGACCTCAACTGATATTTCCAAGTGTGGCTTAATCAATGTATCTTGCATAGTTTAAGGTGTGATAGTGCCTCATGTACACAGCTAACTTTCTGTATGTATTCATATGTGTACCTGCATTAAATAACTTTGGCTACCTTCTATTGTCAAAATGGCCAATAGTTTTATGACCAACCCCTTCCCACTGCTTTCTATCAAGAGTCCTCTTTCTCACTTGGTATTTTTTCTATCAATTTATAAACTTTTTCTACTGTATTTATCCTACCAGTCCCCTAGGTCTATCTTTATTTCCAAGTTTAGCTCCTTCTGGGAAAAAAAGAAGTAGCCCTCTCTTGACTGCATCCTTTTATAGCTACCATCCCATCTGACTATAGCCAAGATTCTTGAAAATCTTTTATGCCCTTGGCAATCACAAAGTCAAGAGATTGAAACCATTCTGGCCCACACGGTGAAACCCCGTCTCTACTAAAAATACAAAAATTAGCTGGGTGTGGTGGCATGCAGCAACTACTTGGAAGGCTGAGGAAGGAGAATCACTTGAACCCGGGAGGCAGAGATTGCAGTAAGCTAAGAAAGAAAGTCTTCTATGCCCTTGTTACTTCCATTTCCAAACTTTCTTTGCATCTCAACTCATTGACATCTTATATTTTGAGGCCATAATGATGTTAAAATTGCTCTTTAGAAGTTCTTAATGATAAACATATTGGTAAATCTGATGGCTTTTCAGTATTTTCTATTTAGATTTACAGGCTTTATTTGACATTTTGAGCACATATTTTTCTTGAAACTCTAACATCTTGACTTCTCGACAATATCTCCCATTTCTCTTCTGTTGCATCTCAAAGGCCTTTACCTCTCATTTTCAATTCACCTCTTAAACATTGAAAGATCTCAGGATTTCAGCCCACTGTATTTCTGATAATAGCAAATGTCATCATTATCCCTAATCACTCAAGTCAGAAACTATTCCTTTGCTTTTTACGTAAGACCTTAAAATACATCTCTTAATTATCTTCCTTCATTGATTATTGTTTCTCAACATCATTCTCTACCTTGCTAATTCATAGTCATTATTCAATAGTCATCAGGGACTTTGATTTTTACTGGAAAATCTTCCCTACTCCCTAATTAATTAGTTTCCAAACAGAACTGCCTTAAGCAAAGCTTGTGGTATTAAAGTTACTGAGTCTCTGACTGCACATTTTTTATTCATACTAAGAAAAGCAACCCAAATCCTTTGAATTATGTAAGACTAACTCTCTCAAGAACATTTAAGTTCTGGTAGATGTCTCGCAGAGCCTGTAACCATCTGGTTCTGTTTTCATTCTCAACTATAACCAAGCATAACAACTTATGAAACTGAGATGGGGAGGAATAGTCAAATTAGCCTACAATTCAACATTATTTGCATGCTATGTAAACTGCCAGCTATTTGATAACAGATCCAAAGAGCAACAATGGATCCTAGGAAAACTGAGAAAAAGTGGAATTTGTCTTCTGTACATAGCCATCTTCATTTCTGCAGTTCCTTTCAGCTTCTTGGTGCTCCTTTCATATTATAAGTATTTGGAATCCACTTGTACAAATTGCTATTATTTTATCTATTATTACTATATTTTTGCTTAGGCTTAGCTAAATTAAAAAAAGCTGATATTAATCATCCTTGTATAAGACATGTAACCATTTTAACATTGATGAAATTGGGTCCTGAGGAAATGTACAGAGGAAATCCACTGAATTCTTGACTTATAACTATTAAAATTAAGTGCTAAAAATGTCAATAAAATAATGCTCAAAAATGTTAACGCCTGTAAATATTAAATATAATACCAATGATTGAATTCAGAGATTCTCTGACTTTTAATGAGATTTCTACACTATTCTTTTTAAAAAGTTTAAGAATTAGAGAAACCATTTTAATTTGGTTTGAAAGAGGTAAAATGATAGGCTTTATGCCAGGTTAAAAAAAGAGAGAGAGAGGAATTCCTGTAACTGATAGCAGCAAACTAGATAATTAAGACAACCTTCCCACTGAAAGTAAACCTAGAAAACCTTCATAAAATGCTTTAAAAAATTTACTCGACGTGATCAGGACCTTAACAAGGTATTAATGAATTATCAATTGAGAAAGCAGAAATTCAGGAATGGCTTCAGGGGCTGCTTTGGCCCAGGACCCTTTGATCACCCCAGAAGTTGTGCCGGAGAAGCTCAGCGGCAATGTTGAATTTTTGAGGTATGATGACCAAAGTTGAACTCCAGAGCCCATCAATAGTGGGGACTTGGAAAATCCACAATGCTTTAGATTAGTGCTCAAAAGATTACATTCTAGGGAGAAAGGTAAACTGGAAATGAATCAGCTCTTGCAGAGACTGTAGAATAGCTTTAAGTCAGCTGAGAACGTCTAAAAGAAATCCCAGTTCTAGCGCTTAGTACATTTATATTTAATGTAACTAGTATTTGAGTTTATAACTATATCAATAGTGTTTGTGTTAATGCCTACAATCTTGCCATTTGCTTTCTATATATCCTGCCTCTTTGTTGTTCCTTTTTCTAATTTTGTGACTTCTTTTTCCCATTTATTTTCCTCTAACATGAATTTTACCTTCATATAAGTTTCAGTTGCTTAAATCTATGGACTGAAAGAAGTCTCTCATTAGTTTCGGTAAAGCTTTAGCTATTATCTTTTCAAATATTTTTCTGTCTCATTTTCGAAGGACTTCAGTTAAATGTATGTTAGAATTTCTAGAAAAATACAACTTACATAAATGGATACAAAAAGAAATTGTAAACATGAGTATTCTTATGTTGAGTAAATTCAATCTATAATTAAAGACAATATACAGCAAAAATAATTAGGATATTGTCATAGTGATGTAAAGAGAGTGAAATAGAACAATGATGAGGGTTGGAAATGCAGAAATATACCTGGACACTTAAGGAAGTTTGAGTTGTGAAAAAAGAAGCACTGTAGAATGATGAGGAAATGATATTGATTGCAAAATGTTATGCTGGAAAAATTGAATATTCATATGGAAAAATAATAAAATGTGTTTTAATACCATAAGCCATAAGCAAAAGTTAATTACAAATTGATTGCAAATTTAAATGTGAGGCAATAAAGTTCTTAAATGATATAATATCTTTCTGAACTAAGGATATGAAAAATTTTAAACAGAACCCAAACACTGATTATTAATTTGAAGGAAAAGATTAACATCTCTAATTCCGTTAAAATTGTGATCTTATATTTCTTCAAAGTTATTAAGGTGAAAATTCATTCCAGAGAGTATTATTTATTAGAAAGCACTTGTCCTATGATAAATATATACATATGGCTATATGTTTAAAAAGAGACAAAGATAACTCATTTTATTGAAAAGCAGAGATAATACTAAGTGAATATCTAGAATGACAAAAAGTGACAATCTTATGTGCATGAATATTTTAATATTACAATCATGATATTCATGCAATTTTGGATTTTTTAACAAATATATTTTTGTTAGGCATGAGCCACCACACCCGGCCTTCCTACATTCTCTATTTTTAAAGTCTTCATAGATCTAAATAATAAGATATTATTTACATATAACAATACTCGAAGCTATTATATATTAATCTTTTAAAGAAAAAGAAAAAATGATATGATAGCATCTCATTTATGAATACAAAATGTATGGCACAAGTGAATGACATATGATAAATATTTATTTAATGAAACAGTTTTAAACACTTTATATGTTTTATGGTTTCCATTATAAAAACTGAGTAGATTAAAAGCAATTCATTATGAGAAAAGCTTTCACGTTTTAAACTTTGTGACAGCCTTCAATGAAATAATAATTTTTCTGAATTAAAGCCTTAATATTTAAATTTATTACCCTCTATTTTGTTTGGACAGTGGAAAAGTAAGTCCATAATGCTAAAGCAATATAAAATATTAAAAATATATTACTATAAATTATGAAAAATATTTAATTGGAAAAAGAAAATCTGTTATTAATTTAAAAATTTTAGAACATGAGAATAATACTCATACCATTCAAGCTGTAACACAATTCTTATTTAAAATTCATCATGGAATATATTGCAATCAATCTTAATGAAGATATTTGTCTCAAGTATAATGTAAGGTTATGGCTAGGGGAACTAAATTCTATTCTACATTCTGCCACTTAACAAGTCTTGTAACCTTGGATAACTTCTCTGGGTCTAAATATCATTTATTGTATACAGATGCTTATGTGACGACGATTACAAATTTTATTTATATTGCATTTTCTGTATCTGTGAACATGTACAGATATATGTAAATTTAAATGATAAGACATTCCTCTGGCTAAATTGGTTTTTTCAAATTTTACATTAAATGCTTTGCCATTCACATAAACGTTTTCTTGGCAATAATATTCTACATTATTTTCAGTACGAAAGGGGCTATTTGATTTTAATAATTACTAATTACTGAAACTAATTACTTGTGAGGACTGTGATGCTTTCAGAGTATAAGAATATCTGAACAAATTATATTTTTCTATTTTTTAACTTTTAATAATTGCAACCTAGGTAAGTATGAATATTAACACAGATAAATCAGCAGATGATATTGTTAACACAGAGACTCTGGTTCTATAAGTTTCAGGACCCAAGAGTCAGCTTATCTCCCAAACTCTCAGATGATGCCCACATTGCTGGTGTACAGACTACACTTTGATAGCAAGGGGGAGCTTCCCTTACTTGCTTCCATTTAAAAGTTCCCCATGCTTTTTCATTTTCAAGGGCTACTGCTTTTGGTGTGTGGCATTCTGTACTTCTCCCTAGATTGTCTCATCATTTCTTGATGTTATTCCTGTTGAAGAACAGTATAATCTACATATTAAAAAATATCCCATGTTCTCTCATTTAGAATAGATTTCTCAGTCATTGTGTCACAGTTATTGAAAACAGTTGTGATATTAGGTATTTTCCTTTAACCAACATTTTCCATCTTAAAAAAAGAAAATCTCTTTCTTTTTATAGATCTAATTTCTGTAAAGGGAAGGCTCTGTTGGGACAAAACAAACTAGATGCCAGAAGCACAGATATTAGACTTCAGTCCAAATGAGCTCAGGGGCTGCCAATCGCACAGGCAGGAAGAAAACGAGGAGAAAATAGATGAGAACTACATTTGCTGAAGGAGTCTTAAAGTTTAAATCAGTCAGCCCACAGGGGAATTTCATTTTGCAGATCTAGAAACTGAAAGACAAGCCTAGGCTAAAAAGTAAACTGTGTCATATTCTAGGGCCTATCTGTCCTTACATGCTACATAGAGTTTTAAATTTGTTACATTAATTTGACAAAGTACTGCATGGGGGAGCTCCTTATGTCTGTCTTTTCCAGGTATCATCCTATGCCTAGTTCAGGATGAATGAAGTATGAGGTAGCCTCCTGATCCTGCTCATTGGGAAAGCTCACAGAAAAAACTCTGAATTGGTAGTTTGCAGCAGCTCTTAACTTTCTGAACTGGTCTCCTGCGGCTTCCCACCTTAACATGGTTGTCTGTTTTTGCTATACTAACGTACGTGTGTGCATGTGTACTGGAAGTTAACCTGTCTTCTTTTTGTTGTTGATAAGTTTGTTGTTAATAAATCTCCATATGACAAGTAGCCACATCCAAACTGGAGGCAGAGACTGATAAATTTAACACAGTGGTCCATAATACTGAGTTATGACTGACTATGATTTTGGGGTTGTCTTTCTGGGGGTGGAAATAGGTATATTCTGTGTACGGAACAAAGTGTAAACCAACTGAACCAATATCTGGTAATCAGAATAGTGGCTGGTGGTAGTCACTATGCTGTTTATCAAATATTTCCAGTTCACCTCTTTCCCGGCCTATCATGAAAGGCACATCAGTTCTCCTTGAAGTTATCGGTGGCTATGAGATTTGCCTTAGACAACCAAATGTGATCAGAAATGATGCACAGTTGACCCTCAATAACACATGTTTGAACTGTGCGAATTGATACATGTATTTTCTTTGACCTCTAACACCCCGAGACAGCAAAATCCACCCTTCCTCTTCCTCCTTAGCCTACTCAACGTGAAGACATCGAGGAGGAAGAGTTTTATAATAATCCATTCCTACTTAATAAATAGTAAATATATTTTCTATTCTGTGATTTTCTTTTGTCTAGCTTTATTTTAAAAATATAGCAGATAGTATATATGTAGCATACAAACCATGCATTAATTGACTATATTACAGTATAGGCTATTAGTTTACTTTTGGGAGAGTCAAAAGTTATACATGAATTTTTTGACTGCATGTTGGTGCCCCTCAACCCCTACATTGCTCAAGAGTCAACTGTATATCAATTTGGAGAGGAAGTTCTGGTATTCATATAGTGGGTAGCTCCTGAGTAAGTACATTGGGCAGAGACTATATGACATAAACAACAAAGCATTTTTTGGGGGTTAAGCCATTATTATTAGGGTTACTTGTCACTGCAATATGACCTAGTATCTCTACACTTTAATTTGCTTAATCTCTGTCCTCCTAGTCCTTTCTGGCTCTTTTCATCTTTTTCTTTTTTTTTCTCTCATATCTCACCTATTTCCTTTAAGCTGTAGTGCTTGTTTCAATCTCTATCTTATAACTGGGTGATGGGTGAGTTGACCTTTGAAGAGCACCTTAATAGTCAATACATAAATAGCCATCAATATCCATTCTTAAGGTCAACCCTGGTAGATGTCATATATTACTCAATAAAAACTCATACTGACAATATGAATTATCTCTATGTAATCTGGAAATGACTCACATTAGCTAATGACTGTCCTTCCAAGTACTGACCATATGTTTTTGTTGTAAATACTATTAACTGATGGACTGCAGCCATCATCTAAATTAGCAGATATTTAAGCTTGGATGAGCAGCATGAAAATCCTCCACAGTTGGCAGCATGTTTAGAGTCTGTTGTCTTTAGTGGCAAGAAAAGTGAACTGCAAGCGGTTCTGTGACTTGTCTTTCTTTGATTTGAGTGGAATATACATTTACCCTCAGATGTACCTTTAGTAAACCACATGTGTTAATCACAATAAAAACAACTTGGAAATAATTATAATTTCCCACCAGAGTAAACAAATATTAGTTTAATTTTTAACTTTATTTGTTAAACAACTTATGGAGGCCACAATATAGACAATGACATTTGAGACACATATCTTACAATGAGTTTAGTTTTGAGAACATATATAAAACCCTGCAAATCAGAGTAAAAGTTAAATGCAAATAAGAAAGAAATAGTTAATAGAATATGAAATCTAAATGTCCAATAAACATATGAAAAATGTTTAACCTCATAATTTGTCAATGAAAGGAAAATTAAAACCAGAGAAAGAGATCATTAAACATAGGACTGGCAAAAGGAAAAGGTGGGAGGCACTTAAAATAATTGGCAAAAGTGTATGAAAAATTGAACCGTACGTATTCCTAGAGGAATATAAATTCAGTAAAAGAGTGATTTGCCTATGTTTAATAAACCTCAGTATTACCACATTCTATGACCTAGAAATTTTGTGTCTGATAATATATGCTAGAGAATCTATCTCATATGTTCATAAGAAGATATGTAAAAGAATATTACTTGCCATGTTTCTCTGAGATAGCAAAAAGTTGGAAACCCCTTAACATCCATCCAACTACAGTGATGAATGAATAGACTGTATTATATTCATTCAATGAAATACTACAGAACTGTTAAAATAAGCTAGATCTAGAGAATCAATGCAGATATGTATTAGATACATAATATTTCATGGAAAAAACAAATTATGAGTGGATACCATTCCAATTAAAAACATTCTAAATATTATATTTTATGTAAACATACTTGCATAAACAGTGAAATACAAAGGAAGGATATACACAAACTCAAGAAATGATTTTCTCTGAAATAAAGGCAGAGTATCAGGATTGTAAAAGGAATTTCAACAATATCTGTAATATTTTATTAAAGTTTTAGGTAAAAGAACAGAAAAGCCTAAGAGTAAAATAATATTTAAGAATATTAAAAAAGTCAAAAGAAAAAATTATAGATTATAGCAACTAAAAGTTTTTAACCTAGTTAAGTGTATCAGTATTCCAAATGTCTCCTACTTTTAAAATTTGAAACATTTCATAAACATTTTCCTGTAGTATTATGTAGCCTTTGCAATAATAACTTTTAAATGTCTGTAGTTTATTCTACTGAGTGCAGATGCCATCATTAACTTCTTCATATATTTAGGTAACTCTGGTTCAACAGGAAGATCTGTAATAGATATAGTTGTATATAAAACTTTAAAATAGTAGTAATAATAGTAATTATTTATTAAATCGTTACTGCAAATAAGTACTTTAATAAGTACTTTAAACACAATATTTTATTTAATCTTCACCAAGTCCCTTTGAGAGTTAATTATATGAACTGTAAGATGAGATAATTTGTAACTTGGCTAGGAGCCCCAGTTTGTAAGGGCCAGAGACAACATTCAGATCTGAGTCTATCTGTGTGTCCCTGAAGCTTGTGTGCTCTCAGTACTGGGTCTACATTATCTCTCTACCATGTTTGTGGTATAATATTCAGGCATATTTCTTTTGAAGGTTCTACGTGGGAGAGATTGTTAGTTAATCAGAAAAAGCTCAGTTTTTCTTGTTTTAAGACATATACCTAAACTATATTCCCAGTCTCTCTTACAGGTAGGTAGGTGTATGATGAGTTTTTATCATCAGTGAGCCAGGAGAAGTGATAGATATTCCTTCTGGATTAAAGCTCAAAGTGAGTATATCTTACTTGAGCAAAAAGGCAAAAAGCAGGTCAAAGATTTTAAGGGGCAGGGACTTTATGTCTCCCTAGTCCAAAATTAATGGGGTTGCCTGCTAGGAATTTGACAAGTTTGAGTCCATAGATGTTTAGTGTACAAAACCGTTTCCTGGGATCTAGGGCTTGAAGAAGTAGCTATAAATAGCTAGATTATTGAGAGTACAGGAATCTAGCAAGCTGTTTTGGAAGAGTCTGTATTTACAAGTGAAAAAAGATAAGGAATATCTAGAAAGCTTTGTGTACTGCTTATTTCCAACTCAAACGTGGCATTCTTTTGTTAGATTGATTAAGAATCCATTAGTTCAGAAAATATCTCAACTGCATACAGTTTGTACAGCATACTTTTCTCATATTACTTTAAAAGCCCTGCACTTAAACTGATTGTGTATGTATAAAATGATAAAGTGCACAATGAAACAAGGAGTCCTGCCAAAGATGAGAAAGTGGGGAAATTCCATAACCTAGGAGGACTGCCTTTAAAGGAGAAATGTCTTGTCATTTGACTTCTATCTTGGCACACTCTGTCTGGGGAATTCTCCAATATGAATTATTTTTTCACTTCAGCAAATTTTTAAGGTCAAAAATTTACTGGGTTCAAATCTAGACAAGTCCCCTTAGTGATTAGCGGATCTTCAGTAAGTTGTATAATCTCTCTCTGCCCCAATTTTCTTGTCAGTAAATGACAATAATCACAAAACTCAATGGCTGTGCGGTTGAGTTATATCTATAAAATACTATAGTAAGCTGAATTACAGCTCCCAAACATATCTGATCCTAATTCCTGAATCCTCAAACTATAAATGTTAGTTTGTATGTTAAAAAGTCTTTACTGGTATGATTGAGTTATAGATCTTGAGATGGGGAGGTTATTTGGGTGGACCCTAAATGCAATCACATGTATCCATATAAAAGGGAAAAGAGGGAGATTTGACCACAAATAGATATAGACAAAGGTAGTGTGAAGATGGAAAGTGATGTGATCATAAATGAAGTAATGCTGGTAGTCACCAGAAGTCAGAAGAAGCAAGGAATGAATGATCTTTTAGAGCCTCCAGAGAGAGCAGAGCTCTGCATCTTCATTTTGGTCCAGTGATATTTATTTTGGACTTCTGGCCTCCAGAACTGTGAAAGAAGAAATTTCTGTTGTTTTAAGTCACCCAGTTGGTGGTAATATTTTACAGCAGCCACAGGAAAAACCAATACAAATACTCAGACCCATGCTTTAATATCCTCAGCATTATTAAAGTGTTTGCTGTTAGTGTTCCAAGACAGTGGCCGGAAGTTCACACTATGAGGTACTACAAACAAAAACAGCTTAAGGACCATTAACTGTATATATCCAAGAAACCTGTGTCTGATTACATAACGGGGTTTCAGATAGGTCGTTCTGATGAGGAAAGCAAAGAGAATATTTCGTTGGCAGTTCACCTTCTACCAGTAGACTTTAATCAAATGAAATAGGGTAGAGAAGTCTCATAGCTTTAGAGGAGGCAGCAGCCAACTTCCAAAGCCTTCTTCTGATGTCTTATTTGTATTCCAGGTAACGGAATCACATGGAAGAGTGTGCTCTGTATTTGTCAAAGCCTTGAAAACAGGGGTCCTAAACGGTAGCTAGAGGTAAAATTTGCTTCCCAAAGAATGATAAGAAACATATGCAAGAGAAGATAGTCTACTATAGGGATGTAAGGGCTTCTGTAGTCAGACAAAGTGACTCCCTACTGAGTCCTTACACTGCAGTTACAAGTTACATGGCGCCAAGTAGGCCATTACACCTCTCTGAGCCTTAGTCTTCTTTATAAACTGCTGGAGGCAGAGTGGAAGGAGGGGAAGATAACTTTGTCACATTGGATTATTGTATGAATCAAATTAAATAATGGATGTAAATTGCTTATTTTGGGCCTGATTAGCACTGAATATTCAATAAAGGTATTCCAACAAGGTGAAGCCAAAGCACTAATTCATCCAGAAATCTAGAAAGTAGACAATTAACTTAGAAGACTAATATAAAGTATACAATTTGTGAATAAAAGTTCCCATTAAGTTCTTCGTTTGTTTGTTTTAGTCCCAAACATTATTTTCTTTACTCTCTAAAGTTTAAAAATCTAGTAGCACCAATGTTTGGGGGTAGCATATTAGCGGTGGAGTGGTTGTTCCTGAAAAATAGTATGTGATCAAGATATTCCAATGCATTTTTTTTAAAAAAATTGGAAAAAAAAAGTCTGGCCTGTGATAGTAGATGTTGTCATCAAAGCAATATTAATTTTTACAATCCTTTAGAAATCCTATTTTTGCCTAGTTTCGTCTTCAGAAAGGAGGTTATGAAAAATCACTTAAACTCTTCATAGCTAGATTTTAAAATTTAATATACGTGCAGAATTGACAATACAAACTGGCCACAGAGGCCATGTAGAAAACCCAGACATATATTACCTAAATGGAGAAAGCACTAGGCCTCCCTGTCTGCTTCAATCACAATTCATGTTTTGAAAGAGCTGCCAAGATTGTGGGTAGAGTAATGGAGTGGAAACGGGGGCAAGTGCAATGTGCTTCCTTTAGTCAGCAAAGCCAAAGGGGGAATGCCAAATAAGGCTAAGCTTCTATAGTATACAGCCCTTGTTCTTTGTTTTCCACACAGAAGCTATCGCCTCCGTCCTTAGTATCAAAATACCTGCTTTTACGTCTCCGGGTGGGCATGTGACCCACTTCTGGCCAATGACATGCTAGGAGAAGTTAATAGGGAGGCTTCTGGAAAGGATATTTTCTGTTTAATAATGACAAATGAAGCAGAGAGTTTTTCTCCTTTGTCCTGCTCTGCTTCTAGCCTCTGAATATAACTGTGTGATGCTTAAAACTGCAGTGGCTGCCATAGGATCATGAGAGGAAGGATTTGTAGAATTAGAGAGATGACAAACAATAGAGTATCATATTGCTCAGCTGCCGACACCACTATAGTAATCACCCTCCCGTGGACTTCTAATTATATGCAAAATAGAAACTCTTATTATTTTAGGCATTCTGTTTCTTGCAAGTAAAATAATTTATAAATATGATATATACAAATAAATTCAATTGTCAAAACAGTATTTAGGTTTAAGATCCCTGGAGCACATGAAGACGTAACTATAGTTGACCTTTGAAAAACATGTTTGGGCCTGGTGCAGTGGCTCATGCCTGTAATCCCAGCACTTTGGGAGGCCGAGGCGGGTGGATCACCTGAGGTCAGGAGTTTGAGACCAGCCTGACCAATATGGTAAAACCCCTTCTCTACTAAAAAAATACAAAAATTAGCCGGGCATGGTGGCAGATGCCTGTAATCTCAGCTACTTGGGAGGCTGGGGCAGGAGAATCTCTTGAACCTGGGAGCTGGAGGTTGCAGTGAGCCGAGATCATGCCATTGTACTCCAGCCTGGGTGACAGACAGAGTAAGACTCGGTCTTAAAAAGAAAAAAAAAGAAAAAGAAAAACACTCGTTTGAACTGTGCCACTTATATGCTGATTTTTAAAGTAAATATATTAGAAAATGTTTTGGATATTTGAGATAATTTGAGAAAACTCACAAACTGTATAGATAGAAATACTGCAAAAATTAAAAATTTGGGTATGTCATGAATATGTAAGATATATGGAGCTATTAGTCTATTTATCATTTACTACCACAAAATATGTACAAATCTATTGTAAAAAGTTAAAAGTTATCAAGACTTATGCACACACAGACTGAACATTGTACCAAAGCGAAATGTAAGCAAATATAAAGATGAAATATTAAGACATAACTGCATAAAATTAACTATAGTACATACTGTACTACTGTAATAATTCTTTAGCCACCTCCTGTTGCTATTGCTGTGAGCTCAAGTACTCTATCTGCTTAAAGTGCCATATGAGGCTGAGCATGGTGACTCATGCCTGTAATCCCAGAACTTTGGGATGCCGGGGAGGGTGGATCACTTGAGGTCAAGAGTTTGTAACCAGCCTGGCCAACATAGTGAAACCCTGTCTCTACTAAAAAGACAGAAATTAGCTGGGCATGATGGTGTGAGCCCGTTAATCCCAGCTACTTGGAAGGCTGAGGCAGGAGAATCGCTTGAACCCAGTAGGTGGAAGTTGCAGTGAGCAGAGATCATGCCACTGCACTCTAGCCTGGGTGACAGAATGAGACTCTTGTCTCCAAAAAAAAAATAAAAGTGCCATGTGAAGCCAATCACTTCCATGTGAGCCATTTGTGTCTTCAGTAAATTGGATATCATAGTAAAAAGTAATCTCTGCTAGATCTCTTGTATTTTTCATCCTGTTTAGTACAATATCATAAACTTTGAATAACACCATAGACCCACACAAAGTACCACTAGTGATGCTGAAAGGGTTCCTAAGAAGCAGAAAAAGGCCATGACACTACAAGAAAAAGTCAAATTGCATGATATATATTGTAGATGAGGTTGCAGCTGCAGTAGCTCACCATTTCAGACAGATAATTCATCTTGGAAACAGACAATGTAAACTTAAGCGATCAATAAATACAGTACTGTGAAAGGATTTTCTCTTTCTCATGAGTTTCTTAGTAACATTTTCTTTTCTCTAACTTACTTTAGTCCAAGAATATAGCATATAATACATATAATTATATAGTACAGTATGTAATACATATAATTTCCTGTTTATGTTATCTATCAGTAAGGCTTCTGGTCACTAGTGATTAGTAGTTAACATTTGGCAAAGTCAAAAGTTAAACACAGGCTTTTCTCTGGGCCAGGGCTTGATTCCCCTAACCCTTGCCTTGTTCAAGGATCAATTGCATATTATAATATCTTTGGAGATAAGGTGGGAAATGACTTGAGGATTTTAAAAATGTGAGGGAGAAAAACTCAATTCAGTTTAGATGTTCATTGATTTACTCAAGTATTACTGAGTTTCTATTATTCTCAGGAACTATACTGCTGGGAATACTCTGATGAAAGTTGGACAGAATCTCTGACTTCATTTAGTGTGTACACTTTATAAATAAACTTTTTTAAAAAGATGACTACTGAATGGTGAGTGCTAACAGAAAAATAAGCATAATAACATGATAATAGTATGGGGTTCAATTGATGGAATCTACTCTAGATAGACCTAAAGGATGAGAAGGAGCCAGCATGGGAAAATTCTGGGAAACAGTCTTACAAGCAGAGTAAGTGTAAGGCTTTGAAGCAGGAAAGTTCTTACACAGTCCATCATGGTCGGAGCAGTGTGAGTTAAGAATACATAGATGAGAGAAGAGAATAAAGGCAGATATTGTAAGGCCTAGCAGGCCAAGATAAGGAAATGGATTTCACTTTATTTTAAATATAGTAGGAAGCCAGTAAACCACCAAGAAGTTTCAAGTAGAGAAGGGAGATGTTCTCACTTGTGTTTCCAACAGTCCACTCTGCTGTGTACAGCATGGAATAGGAGGGAAGAGTTAAAGCAGGAAAATCTTCACCTAGGGTGGCTGCAATGGATTGCAGGAACATCAGTGATCTGAGAATGGTTTGATAGAAGCAATGGACTTTGCTGGTAAAATGAATGTTGTGGTGTGTGAGGGTAATAAGAATAACTCACAGGTTTCTAGCTTGGTCACTGGGCCCAAGGTATTGTCAATTTCTAACATGGAAGACGACTTTGAAGTAAAAACGTTCATAGGATACAAATCAAGTGTTCTGTCATGGTATTTTTTTTAGAAGTTCTGGACTGTACAAGTGGAGAGGTCAAAAAGGCAGTTTGAGATGTGAGCCTGAGTCTCAGGGAGAAGTTAGCACATATAAATTATGGGACTAGATCATATCATTTAGGTGAAGTGACAGAGGAAGAAGAAAAAAGAAATCAGAACTTCAGCCTATGAATGCAGGCATTTAAAAGGGAGACAATAGAAGAACTGCAAGGAAAAACAAAAGGTGATGGGGTGCAGTGGCTTACGCATGTAATCCCAACTATTTGGAAGGCCAAGGCAGGAAGAGCACTCCAGGCCAGGAGTTTGAGACCAGCCTCAGCAACATAGCAAAACTTTCTCTCCACATAATTTTTTAAAAATTATTAACTGGGCATGTATGTTGGCACATGTTTGTAGTCCCAGCTATTCAGGAGGCTGAGATGGGAGGATTGCTTGAGCCTCAGAGTTTAAGCCTGCAGTAAGCAAAAAAAAAAAAAAAAAAGCCTGGAGGAGGAAAACAAGGGAAATATGTGTAGTAAGTTGACTGTGCAGACATGAGTCCTTAGGCAGACATGAGTCATGTATTGGGTAATATGGAGATTATCAGCAAGCTGCTCTTGTCAAGACCTTGAGGGAGGAAGGCAGAAGCCATACTGGGGTGAGTTAATAAGTAAATAGAAAGAAGTTGAGTAGACTTTTTCAAAAAATTTTTCTATGGAGAGAAGAAAAATATAACTTATTTTGTGGAAAAGAAGTTATATTATTATCTCCTCACTTAAAATAGTATCATGCCCAGTGAGAAAGATCCAGTAGAGAGGGAGATGTTTTTTATGTAGGAGAAAGGTGGGGATAACTGCAGAACAGAAGCCTCTAAGGGATGAGGTATCCAGAATCTATGTGGGGCCTATGGTGGGAGCAAGGAGACTTCCTTCAACGTATCAGTAACTATGACATTGCTAACTGCTGTGCTGATCTGTAAGGCTCAAAGAATGACAAATCACAAAGCTATGTCTGTCTAGGGTGGCATGCTGACCTGCAGCACAACAGTGAGGCCAGCAACAATGTGACCAAGGACTCCAAAGCAGGCATTGATTAACATAGGGAAGTTAAAGCCAGGTAACATGTGATCATTGAAGATATTGCTAAACTGCCTTAGGTTTTATGATTTCAAGATCTAAAGACAAATTTTTGAGACAATGGGAGTTGTATGTTTTGGAAAGAGTTTATAATTTTGTTTTTTTTCTTTCACTCCAGAAGTCCATTTATTTAAAAATGAACCAGACACACCTCTGAACAGAAACTTTGTGATGAGATACATGAAAATTCTGAAATACAAAATGTTATAAATTATAAACATATTTCTATCTATGAAAGACAGTCATGGTGAGGTGAATGTAGATGGTCATGGTGAGGTGAAAGTACTAAAATAGAAATGTGTCTCTAAAAGTATATTCTTTAAAGAGAAGACTTAGCTAGGAATCCCAGACCAGGCCAAAACTATGGTTGCCTTGAATATAGTAAAATATACATACACTGTACCAAGAGATAGGGATAACAGACATTTTAAAATATTATGCAGTTATATATCATAAAGAAAATATAATTAGACAACCACTTCATTTTTCTATTCCAAAATTACTAACTTACTTGTATCTTTACTCACATTTTCAGCCTTTAATTTTCTTTCTTTCTTCTTTTTTTTTTTTGAAATAGAGTCTTGCTCTGTAGCTCAGGCTGGTGTGCAATGGTGCAATCTCAGCTCACTGCAGCCTCTGCCTCCTGGGTTCAAGTGCTTCTCCTGCCTCAGCTTCCTGAGTAGCTGGTATTACAGGAACTCACCACGATGCCCAACTAATTTTTGTATTTTTAGTAGAGACAGGGTTTCACCATGCTGGTCAGGCTGGTCTCGAACTCCTGATCTCGTGATCTGCCCACCTCGGCTTCCCAAAGTGCTGGGGTTACAGGCGTGAGCCACCACTCCCAGCCTGCCTTTCATCTTCAATGGGACAAGTGCCCCTGATCCTGCAAGAAGCCTGGACTACCCTCCGTGCTCCGAATTCATTCTTTCCATCATTCAATTACGAGTCTTTCAGTTACCCTCTCTCCTAATGTACCAAAAATATGTTCTTTTTCTTCTGGCTAATTTTCACTAGCATTGAACAATAATGTTACCAGCATTTTCCATCTTGAAAGAAACCCTTCTAGCCAGGTGTGGTGGAGTGTACCTGTAGTTCCAGCTACTTGGGTAGGAAAGATGGGATGATCCCTTGAGCCCAGGAACTGAGACTGCAGTGAGCTATGATCACGTCACTGCACTCTGGCCTGGGTGACAGAGCAAGACCTCGTCTCTAAAAAAAGATACTTCTTTAAACCTATATCCTCCTTAAAGAACTGATTGATTCCTTTCTCACTAGCGATTTTCTCTGACTTGAAAAACAAGGCTTTTCACCCCTCTATTCGACTGGAACTGCTTTTGTCAAAGTCACTAAGAGCCTTTATGTCACCATAATCTCTACACTCATTCAAATCATACTTGATCTCTCAGTAGCGTTTGATATAATTGGCCATTTTTTCTATTAAGTTGAAATACAGAAAATTTATGTTTGTGTAGGTGTAGAATTATCTGGGCAATTTTATTTAGCTCAATCTAATAGTAATTTTTAAAATTAAATTTCGTTATTCTAGTGTCCAGTTTTTTTTACTACCTCAATATTGAATACATGAATCTCATTCCTACCCCATTTATTCAATTTTAATTTTCTTTCATAGGTTCCATTTTCTATTGTAGCTATGATTTCCCTCCAGGTGATGTCATCTCTTCCCATGGTTTAAATATCTTCTTTGTGCAGATGTCTCGTATATTTCAAATCTACTCTCCTATGAGATTCATACTCATATATGCAGCCTACCTGACCATCATCTACTTTTGATGCCTAATAAGCATCTCAAGAATAATGTGGCCAAAAGAGAATTCTTGTTTTTCATCTCCATGTGCGTCTCTCCTAGTCTTCTTCATCTTAGTAATGGCACTATTGCATTGCTGGAGACTCAAGCACAAAAGCTAGGAGTCATTCTGGATTTCTGCCTTTTCCTGACTTCCCGCATCTAATCTATAAAAGTCCTCTTCTTGATAGCACATTCATCCATTCATTTCCATTTATAGTACTAATATCCTAGAGCAGGCTTCCTCAACCTTGGCACAATTGACATTTTGGATCAAATAATTTTTGTTATATGGAGCTGTCCTGTGCATTGTTGGGGGTTTAGCAACATCTCTGGCCTCTCCCTATTAGATGCCAGTAGCACCCCTTTTCCCAATTCTGACAACCAAAAATGTCTCCAGACAATGCCAAATATGCTCTAGGTCAAAATGCCTCAGGCTGAGAACCACTGCTCTACAGCAATCTGCCATCCGTTACCTCTTCCATGGATTACAGTAGTAGTTAATCATCGGTCTCCCTTTTACTTGTGGCCTCCTACATGCAATTGTCTAAATAGTAATAAGATGATTCTTTTAAAATCACAGATCAGTTTATGTCATTTCCCTGATTAAAACATTTCACTCAGAATAAAGCAAAATTCTTTATGTGGCCTTCAAGGTTCTAATAATATAGCCATTGCTCACATCTCTGATCTCATATCATAGATTCAACATGTTCCAACCACATAATTCCTCAAACCTACTAGGCTTGTTATTTTCTAACAGCCTCTTTACTTATTTTTCTGTGTCTGGAATGCTCTTCCTTATCATTCAGATCTCAGCTTAAATGCTTCCTCTTAAAGAAAGTAGATCACAGACAACCTATATCACTCCGAGCAGAGTGACATATTTTCTTCCTAGCCTTATCACTAACTAGGAATATCTCATTTATGTGTTTACAAGTTTATTTTCTACCTACCTCCAGTAGACTGTAAATCCCACAATAGGAAGGGCATTATCTTTCTTGTTCACCACGGAACTCTTAGTCTATATAGTTATTGGTTTAGTAGATGAAAAGGTAAAGCAATTCACTTTAATATTAATCACCCCACAGGTGACCATTGTTCTGATTTTTATCACCAGAGATTGACTTTATCTGTTTTGAACTTCATATGAATGGAATCATACACTATATACTCTTCTATGTCTAGCTTCAGAATGTTTATTTTCACATCCATCCATGTCATGTATATTGAATAATCACTTTTTAATTTCTGTGTGGTATTTCATTGTGTGGATGTAGCACTATTTGTTTACTAAATGTCATGGATATTTAGATTATTTCCAGTTTTTGGATATTTTGAATGGAGTTGTTAGGAATATTTGTGTATATGCCTTTTTGTGGGCCTGTGTTTTCATTTCTCTTGCATAAATAATCACGATTGAGATTTTATGATTAAAGAACAGATGCCTGTTTTACTATGTAAAATGTCGCCATATCAGTTTTTCCAAAATTATGTGCCATTTTATTCACCCCTGCAATGTATAAAAGTTCTAGTTTCAGTTGATGTTACTGTCTTTTAGTTTATCTGTTTTAGTGAGTGTGACATACTATTTTTTTTGCCTATTTAATTTCCATTTTCCTGACAGCTAGTGAAACACTCTCATGTGCCTGGTGGGCAATATTTATCTGCTTTTGTAAAGTGTCTGTTTGAGACTTTTCCACCATTTTAATTGAGTTGTCTTTTCATTATTATTGATTAGTAGGAGTCCTTTATCTGTTCTTGTTTTCATGGGGGTATAGTGTCACTCTTATGGTGGTTTCTCCCTGGTGAGCACGATCATGCAATATGAGGTTTGTCATGCTTGGAGCTCATTCCCATTCATCTATTTTCATGCATCTATCTCAGATCTCCTTGTTCCTGATCTTCCAGTCTTTCTTTTCCCAGGTCCCTAAGTAGCTGGCCAAGTCATTTGTCATTATGCATGAATTTATGTATTTTCTAAGCTCAGCTCAGGCAACTTCCCTTTCCATACAAAGTAGATGACCAGGTCATTGCCCTAAACTTTTCTCACTTAGAAATTTCCCTTCATTTTTGTCTTTCAAGTATCAACAGATACTGAGTCAATCCATTTGTGAACCAAGCTCTAACTTTTCTCCCGCATTAACTGGTGATAACAGCTCTTTCATGTGATGTGAGAGTGAGGCATGGGTGGAATAGTAGCAGATGACATGAGTGTCTAGGCTATCTGATCATGTAGGCTGCATGTTTTGCCCAGTCTTGCCTGTGCTTGATCTCACATGTACCAATTCTATCTTCTTACAGATTATTTCTGGGCCTGCTCAACCTTATGCCTTGGTGGGTCTGAAGGAAAATAGCTCAGGATGGGCAGTGCCATCTACATGGTCACTTGATGGCCTTTCAAAACAGTGTAAATTTCTGCTGAAGATGGCATAGCTTTGTTCCACAACTGATGGTGTCTGCATTATGATTCCTGCATTTGGGCTTGCCATAAATCTAATGGCATCTTCTTATGTTACTAGTAGGATTTCCAACAGTAAAGGACCTTTCATGTTATGCAGCCCAGGAGGCGCAGCTGCTTGCACCACTACCTGGATCTACCGCAAAATCCTTTCTACTACTCTCAGTCCCACTAAAACCTGGCAGCATTTTATCACACACAGAATGAGGCGTAGCATAGCATTATTCTTAGTTGTGGCATGTGCTTTCTCCATGATCCAGAGAAGTCTTCTAAACATTGTGTTTCCTTAGTCATGGTAGAAAATACAAGTCTCAAAAGCAGTAGTTTGTCCTGTACTTTGGAGGGGATGTCTTAGAATGCCTTAGGACACTGGCCCCCCAAATATTGCTAATGTAGTGGTTCCTTGAAACTACTTAGAGGTTATCACTCCCCTCTGGAACACTTGTGTCTTACCAAGGCCTTCAGTAAATAGTAACTTTTTATTCATCTTGTTCAATCAGCATGATGTTATTGATATAGTGAATGGATGTGATATTCTGTAGGATGTCCAGCTAATTTATGTCTCTTCAGAGTATATTGTAAGAGAAGGCAGGACAGTTAACATAGCCTCGCTATGAGGTTGTAAATTTATGGCCCATTTAAGAGCAGCTTAGAAGCACTGTGTTCAGACCATCTCTGAGAGCCTTACTACGTGTTAAATTCTCTATCTTAATAGGGTATTTCCTAATTGACAAACTTTTATGTTCCACATCCTCAGTCACACACCCTCTAAATCCAGTGGATCCTCCAGAGCATAATCTCTCTGCTACTGATGGTATATGCTGGCCAGATTCTGTAGCTGCTTTGGGATATATTCCTTCTTTTTGAGGCCCAACATATCTGTGGCCACATTTTGCTATTAATTAAGCCTACTTATGGATATAGGTATCCGGAGGAAAGAAGGGAGAAGAGCCTGGGAAAGCTAATGTCTTGCTAGGGAAAAGGCTTTGCATTGTCTTAAAGAAATGAGGGAATGCTAGTCATTAAGAAAAGAGTAGGTCACTCCTAAAGACAAGATCATTTAAAATAATCTGAGGACTCATAATTTTCAGGGTCTTTTATCCCATGTGTCCTGGTCCCATTTCCCAGCCAGAGCCCTGAGCTTGGCATAGCAAATATGTATTTTTTAAGAGTTTAATCTTCTTTGGAGCTCTGCTACTCTTAAGTCCTAGTCTTGGTCCTCAGCTTTCTCTCTCTTCTCACTGTAGGCATTGAGAGACTCGATGCTGCCAAAAAGGTCTTCCAGCCTTCACACTTAGCTTTTAGTTGCCAACTATCTTTTTTGTCTTTTTTCTAGAGCATCAATCAAACTTTGAAATTGTCATTCAATTCCTTTATTCTTATAATTAGTATTCCTCCATATTTTTCAAATGCTTGATACAGCGAAGACATTCCAGTAGTATATGATTCCAGTTCATCTCTACTGGAAGTTGAAAAAAACTGCCAGGGACTATCTATGTTACACAAATATTGGTGGTTAGGTATTCATTACCTGCCCAACAACAGTGGGCAATCGAGCTCCAAAATCCATCCACATTGGCCTCCTTGGGTCCTTCCTGGCAACAAATGTCATAGGTTGATTTCCCTGGAAAGCAGACTCTGAGATAAAAATCAGCACACTGAAGACTTAATAGACAGTTCATTTTGGCTGTTTCTTCCAATATTCTTTCTGTTCCACTCTTGTCTCCTCTCTCCCTCTTGGACTACCAACTACACGTTTAGATCACTTGATATTGTCCTACAGTTTACTAAAACTGTCTTCGTACTTTTTTCAGTCTCTTTCTGTTCTTCACATGGGATAATTTCTAGTAATCTGTTTGTAATTTCACCAATCGATTCTTCTGGAACCTATAATCTGATGTTTAGATTATCCAGTGAGCATTTCACTCCAGACATTGTACTTTTAGCTTGATAAGTTACATTTGGCTATGTTTTCTGTCATTTTCATTTCCCTGTTGGTATTCCCTGTCTGCTTATTCTTTTCTTTCTTTTCTTTTTTTTCCTTTTGAGACAGAGTCTTGCTCTGCTGCCAGGCACCAGGCTGGAGTGCAGTCGTGCAATCTTGGCTCACTGCAACCTCCGCCTCCCAGATTCAAGCAATTCTCCTGCCTCAGCCTCCCGAGTAGGTGGGACGACAGGTGCACACCACCATGCCCAGCTAATTTTTGTATTTTTAGTGGAGACGGGATTTTACCAAGTTGGCCAGGATAGTCTCGATCTCTTGACCTTGTTATCCATCTGCCTCGGCCTCCCAAAATGCTGGAATTACAGGCGTGAGCCACCGCGCCCGGCCCCTATCTGCTTATTCTTATGGCTACCCTTTCTTTTAAAACCTTGAATATACTTATAACAACTTCTTTAAAGTTCTTTTCTCTTCCAACATATAGATTGTCTTGAGGTCTGTTTTTATATACTGGAGGATTTTTAACAGGGCAGTGACAAGTTCTAAATTTATATTTTTTAAAAAGTGCCACTCAGATTGCCATGTGGGAAATGGAGTATAAAAGTCTATGTAAATGAGTTAAATGGATGAATAGGGATACAAAAGTCAAATGTTGGGCACAACTTATGATGAGTTACAGTCAGATGGAAGATGACAGTGGTTTCATCTTAGGTGGTGGCACTGGTGTGAACGAAAGGAATTCAGTTCTGATCACCAGGTCTTGCTGATAGAACGGACAAGGAGAGAAAGAGGAGTTAATTAAAGGATAAGCCCCTGGTTATTGTGCTCAGTTCTAAAATGGGGTTGCCATTTGCCTAGATATCAACAGGGGAGAGAAAGTTTTTGAGGACAGAAGAAAACTAAGAGTTCTGTTAGGGCATGTTAAATATGAGGTATCTATTACATATCCAAGAGGAGATGTCGAATATGAGTCCGGGGTTCAGAGTGAGGTCCTAGATGTTAAAAATTTAGAAATCAAAGGCATGTGGGTAATATCTGAAGCCACAGTCTTGGGAGAATAGATTTGAGGACTGAGCTCTGGTATACTCATATTTATAGAGGTTTGGGGAACGAGGGGAACATAGGAAAAGAGTTTGAAGTGAGGTGGAAGGAGAAAAAAGAATGGTATCCAAAAGACAAAGTGAATATATGGCTCAAAATAAAGGGAATAATTGGTTTGTCAAATGTTGCTGTAACTGGGAAAAGTGAGAAATAAGCCTTTGTTGTATCAGTCCATTGAGATGTTGGAGTTTGTTTCTGCAGCATATTAATGTATTAATCAATACTGTGTAATATGCCTTTTTTATTTTCTTGGAAATTAGATTCTGAAAGTAAGCATTTAATATTAAATAGTAAAGCTACTGAGTGTCCTATATGAGAGAATTTTAGACATTTGGTCCACAATAATGATCTTGTCAATTAGAATAGTTATTTTCTACTTGTCATTGGAATATTTATTTATGGGTTCTTATTCACTTTTTCTAGTAACATTTATAAAAATTATCCCAATAATTTTATTTCTGAGAAAAATAATTTATCAGTGAAATGTGCACTCACCCCTCTTTTGTAGCCCAGTGATGCAGAGCTTGATACACAGTTGGTACTCAATAAATGGTAAATGTGCCCATCAAATATCTATTTTATTAATGCTACTTAACATGCTATTACCACAATGATTGCACCATTAAACTAGGTTGCCAAAGGCCAATCTCAGATAGTACAGTGGATATGGAAATTGGTTTCCTTATTTAAAGTCAGAAACCTAATTTTAAAACATGAAAGGGAAATGAAGTATGTTGACTCAGAGCTATGAGGGCCACCACAGAACACTGTGTAGATGCCAACGTCCTTGCTGAGGGTGTCTGAAGTCCAGGCCAATCTCTAATCTCCAATCTACTCTGTGTTAGAAGGCTTTACAGGGTAGAAGGAACACTTTTATTATCCCACTCCAAACAGGCACCTTTTGGTAATCAGCAGGTATTGAGGGGGTACACTTATTAGGACAAATTAGCATATCTGCATATAAAATATCTTGAAATGGATTCATATCTGGAAAAAATATCATTTTGGGTCGGATGGGTTCAGACAATAGTTTTAAATGGGATCTCTCAAAGTTTGATAAGAACCAGAAAAAGTGACTATTTCTGAGTAGCTTCGGTACAAGTGAACAAGAAACGTCAAAGGATGGTCTTTTCATAACTTTAAAGCAGTGTGGTTTTCAAGTGGGGTGCAAACTTGCTCTCTGGGGCAATCAGAAATGCCCAGAAACATTTCTGATTGTCATGACTAGAGGGAGGAGCAGTCACTAGGCATCTAGAGGGAGTAGAAGTCAGTGATGCTGCTAAAACATCCTACAAACGCACAAGTTGCCCCAACCCCAAGAAAGAGAAATGTCCATTCCAGAAGTAAACAGTGCTAGTTGGGAAACCCTGCCTTAAAGGTTATTTTCTAAGAGGACAGCTTTAATACCTAAAATCTAATTTTATGTTTAGACCCATGCCTGTCTTCGCAGGACTCAATTCCACGGAAATTCTGTTCATAATGCATGCTAATTCCAGTTAATTATAGCGCCTTACAGTGTGCAGAAGGCAGAGGATTGTTTTATTCGGAAGTGATCCCTTTTTCTTACTTAAAAAACAGATATCCTGAGTTTGACCATAAAGTTCAGATTTCTGCCTTTAAGATTAATATTTATATTCCCAATCCAAGTTTCCTCGGAAATAGGCTGAGATGAAGAGGGGCCAAGAATACAAATCCATTCCTAGAAATGTTGTGTTCTATGGGACTGAAAAAAGACAAAACTTGAACCTTGGGTGGCCCTCTAAAGAAGGATTAGATTTAGCTGCTCTTCTTAGGGTATCTATCGGACTGTCCCTTTGGTTGTAAGATACCACTGCCATCTCGAGAAGTACTGCGTGCCTCTGCACAGAGCCAACAGGTAACTCGTCCTGGCGGTTCTGTGTACCCAACCACAATCCTAGACTTCCGAGAACACTGCTCATTCGAAGGCGAGCGAAGCCGGGAAGAGGGCCAGCGCTGGGGGAAGGGTGGCACAAACCCTTGTGTGAGCTGCGGAACCCGGCCAAGAACACGGAGCAGCCCAGGAGAGTCTCGGGTCTGCGAGATCACTAAGCGCTCTGCGGGCAGTCGGAGCAGCGGCGGAAGGGGCGCGAGCGGGAAGCTGCGGCGGCGCAGCGGCCGGGGAGGCTGGAGGGGGCGGACCGGGCCGGCGGGCGCAGGCGCTCCCCGGCTGGCGCGCGCACCCCGGCCCCACCACCCAACCTTCCGCCGCGGCCCGCCCTCGGGGGCGGGGAGCAGAGCGCGCGTGCCGCGGCCGTCAGGACCCGCCCCTTCGCCTCCGCGAGCTGGCGGGCGGGCTGGCAGCGCCGGGAGGCGGGGCCGCGGCGACCGGCTGGGTGCGCCTCGGCGGCCTCGGAGCTCGCAGACGCTAGGGGGAATATGGCGGCTGCGGAGCCAGCGGTCCTTGCGCTCCCCAACAGCGGCGGCGTGGGCGCGGGGGCGCCGTCGGGCACAGTCCCGGTGCTCTTCTGTTTCTCGGTCTTCGCGCGACCCTCGTCGGTGCCGCACGGCGCGGGCTACGAGCTGCTCATCCAGAAGTTCCTCAGCCTGTACGGCGACCAGATCGACATGCACCGCAAATTCGTGGTGCAGCTCTTCGCCGAGGAGTGGGGCCAGTACGTGGACTTGCCCAAGGGCTTCGCGGTGAGCGAGCGCTGCAAGGTGCGCCTCGTGCCGCTGCAGATCCAGGTGGGTCCTGCGGGAGGCCGCGCGCCTCCCGGTCCCCGAGTCGTTCCCGTGCCGTCCCTGCCCCTGTCCCCGCCTCCGTCGCGCTCCTCAGGTGCCCGGAGCCGCCCGGGCCCCGGGCCCTGCGCGACTGGCTGAGTCCGAAGGGCCGCGCTGCTTTCGCAAGTCCCGGGGCTGGCTGGGGAATGCGCCTGTCCAAAGGTGATGGTCACCAGCTGTCCCCGGCTGGGGCGTGAGCCTCGGAGCTGGTTTCGGCGCCGGTGAACGCCCCCACGTGTGTTGTCCTCGGTCATCCGCATCCGCTTTGTATGCCAGGAGCAGGTCCCCATCTCCTGCGTAACCAAGGGCTGTGCTGTAGTAGCTGTTTTTATTTTGAGGTGATGGGTGATGCGGAATGGGGGAAAATGAGATTGTAGGAAGTGTTGGTCTTAGGGTTTGTTCCCAGAGTTGTGTTAACCACTTGCGGAAACGCAAACTTTGGGAGTCAAACCCTTTTCCCCTCCTCTTCCCAGCTTCTCAGGTCCTTGGGCTTAAGAGTTCCCTAACCTTAAGTGAAATAACCATTTGCTTAGCCTTCTTCTAGTAAAGTGATTTGATTGCATCTTGTCGCCTGCATTGAAAACGTCACTTGACTCCAGGATTGTAATTCCGTCTTAAATACCCAACTTAAGCTAGACCTTGAGTTCCTGGTCCTGCTGGCTGAGAAAGTTGTTCTACCTGAGGATTACTTAACAGCATTCGTTTATTTTAAGCCGTGCTCTCATGCTAGGCGGGTTGATCCCCCGCCCTCTTTAGGATCAAGACTTTCACTGGTGAATTTATATTTTGGAAAGGAAAGACCATAATGTATAATTTAGGTAGTACACTGTCAATATTGTTTCTTTAGCTGAGAAATTGATAAGTCATTTTTTTCAGAAGGCCAAACTGAAATGTGGGATTCGGGGTTAAAAGAGATTTTATTATTTAAGTGTCATTTTCTTTCTTTTTTTGTTTTTAGTTTTTATGGACACGTACAAGTTGTACATATTTATAGGAGACGTGATATTTTGATTCAAGCATGCAATATAATGGTTAAATCAGGGTAATTGGAATATCGATCACCTCATTTATCATTTATTTCTTTGTTCCAAATTCACTTTTGTAGTTATTTTGAAATATACAATAAATTAACTATAGTTACCCTATTGTGCTACTGAACACTAGAGCTTATTCCTATTATCTGTGTTTTTTTGTACCCATTAACAGTGCCATTTTCTGAGGATTATTCCCTAGTTTTTTTCAGCTGTAGTCAGCAGCTGAATTGATGGTGTTTCCTGTCACCCCAACACCTGTGCCGGAAGTGTCCAAAGCAGGTACTTTAGCTTCAATAATGTTCCTGCATTCAGAGGACAAAGTCTGAGAGACTACACTACCTACCACTGGAGAACCTGGAACTGAGTGCAGTGATCTGATACCCCAGAATCTGACCTGCTGCGCAGATAGAGAATTGTAGTTCTTAGGTGGTTAAGACTCCCCATTTTTATGTCTACAGGAGTTTTCGTGTCTGACACCTGTCTGCAGCCACCTTTGTCAGTCCATTTAAGTTACTACTGCCAGAATACCCAGATGTTGATGCACCTTTGACAAGTCCATTTATAAAAGCTAGAATCCAGATACTAGCTGCAGAAGTCTGGCACTGTACTTAGGATGCAGACTTCTTTGTGAAGCATCTCCTGTTACGGCAGGGAGGGAGACAGGGCTCTTGTCTAAAATAATGCTATTCTAAACTAGCCCCCGGATCTGTAAGAGTACCCCCTCCAAGGCAGGATTTTTATATTTGAAAATTTCAGGGCCTTGGTCTGACAACTATTTAATTAAACATTCTAGAAATTAATGAAATGTACCTGAAAATGCGTGTACATTCTCAAAAGGTGTAATATAATTCTGGTCACCTGTGGCTTTTGAAATATTTTGCCTGGTATAGGAAATTATGTATAGTTCATTTTTCTGTGATGTTTAAAATAACAATAGCATTACTCTATTCTATCTTTAAAAGAAATTTTTTTCTACCAACTAGTCCAATAATTATTAAGCATCAGTTACATTTTTGTACTTATATAGCTTTATATTTTTAACTCTTTAAAAATATTTTTTCTTTTCCATTATCTCATTTTAATAGTTATAATACTTTGAATTCTTCAGCCAGATGCCTCTCCTAGCTTAGAGGTAGATAAATGAAAGGGATATGTACATAGATACACATATACCGTATATACCTTCTGATAACTATTTATATCTGTATGAGAAGATATATATATACACACACACACACAATACATATGCATATATATATATAATTTCAAGAGGAAGTCATAATATTTCTCATGACTACTGTACTATATTCTTTGGAACCTAACAGTATAATCCTAGAGACTTGGATGTTCTATGGCTCTAAGAGACCATAAGTTCATTGCACAAACATGTGAGTGGCAGCTTTATGTGCCTGGCACAGTGAATGCACACTTGGATTCAGTTCTTGCTCCTTACCTAATAAGTGAACTTTCACTTTGAGCAAGTGCAGAAGAACATAAGGAGGTAGAGGTGAGGAACTTCCTGCAGGGTTATGAGGCAAGACTCTGCATATAAGGCTCCTCCTGTGGAGGAGCTAGCCAGGCATATGCAGAGCGTCACTTGCAGCTGACCACAGCACTCCTGCTTGCATGCTTAATGAGAATTGAGCAGTCTGGAAAACAAGCCACAAACTTGAGCTCTTGTTTGTTCATTTGTCTTGGTGCTGCTCCTTGTTCTTTGGAATAAATGTCACTTAGGAAGACTCAAGGTGGCTCATCAGTGAGTCAGTCCATGTTACTGGGCATGGTAGGCCCCTTCCTTGAGTCAGGGACAAAGAGCACGAGTTTGGCCACATGTAGTCTATTGCATAAATAGCGATTTATTATTTCTCCACACTTGGGCCCTGGACCCTCTGTGGCCCTGGCTCACGTACTGTTAGTCTAGAATGTATTCTTCATTTGCACCACGGTATGAGTTTCCTTCATGCTTGTTCTGACTGCTGTGGCTGATGACCTTGTGAAACACAGTGGCTGCTTTTGCCACACTGCATCTGTGCTTGTTAGTGGTTTTAATGAGAACTGATCCTTAAGACCCCCATTGCCAGTATTAGGCTATGGTAAGTTTTTTTGGTGACTTTTTTCTTAAATATTCTTTCAAAGTGACAGTGTCTGCTGATAGCTCCGGTAGCTAAAGGCATAGCTTATGTTTCATGCCTGGTTTGTATGTCTGCAGCTTTGTCAAATGCTTGAAATCTGATGAATTTTGAGACACGGGAAAGAATGTAAATGAGAGGACTAGATCGTGGGAATTTAGGTCGTTTTTATGACTTACGAGTTTTAATTTTTCAAGAGGTACTTTCTAAAGTTTAACTAAAGGAAACATTTAACTGTCGGAATTTATGTAAATGTAGGATCATGCCACCACCAGTGCATTTTCCAACCTCTCCCCAGGAAAGACAGAGCCCAGGGAGAAGAGAGGAGGAAATGAATGGTGTAAGAAGGACGCCAGTGAAGGGATTTTACTTCTCTGCATAGCAGGAAAGGCTTTGGCAGCTTTGGCCAGAAGATGAGGGCTTTTCTGGGAAGGTTATTTTGACCTTTTCCCAAGATGTTTAACTGGCAGGGCATTGTGCTCCAGCTTTTATTTTCTTGGGAGTTTATTACTATTATAATTATTTTAAACAGGGGCATGAACATTTTATAGCTAGAAGAGACTACAAGTTCATGGTGGGAAGGGAGGGAAGGCAGGGGAAAGGGAACCTGGTCTGCCTTTGGCTTGATAGTTTGAAGATAGTGGTTTTTGATTGCAGAACCTTTGCCTTAGGAGCATGGCAAGAAGAGCGGGTAGATGAGCTAATGCTCAGAGAGGAGACAGCTGGATCCTGAGGTTGTTGAATTGTCCACACTCCATTGGTCAGATGTGAGTGTGTCACTTTAAAAAAAATTAACATTCGGAATAATACTTAAAGCATTGTATACTTTTTTGTTCCTTGTGAATACATTAGAGCTACCTATAAATAAACTGTGTTTGAGGGTAGGAGCTATGATCTGCATTTCAAGTTTTTTTTTTTCTTGCGTTTGGTTAACCAAGGAAATCCTAACGTAGATTCAAACATCACTGTGGTCCTGGGCTGGTCTAGCTTCACCTTCACCCCAATCTGAGGCACAGTCTTAAGAAATCATTCAGTCCTCAGCTCTGGGGTGAGTGGAGACAGCTGGCCTCCCTTGGGAATTTAGAAAACTCATACCTTAACTGGTAAGATAAGGTTGTAACCTTATGCCAATGACATCAATGCTCACAATAGATGAATATGTTGTAAAAATAAGAGCCAATAAGTATTATTTCACAGCCTAAATTAAAAAGTCCCAGATCTGTTTTTCCACGAACAAATCTCATTTTAGTGATTTGGTAAGGTCTTGGTAGCATCTAGAAATCTACTTCATGAATTACTTTATGATTCACTTTCCTTCTGCATATTATGTTAACAAGTTATGCAATGTTAGTGTTCCTACATATGTGTTTGTAGATTTCTAAAGGGATCTTAACTGTAAATATTTAACCTCATTAGAGAATAAGTTTTTTAACGTATGCTCGGTTTTAGAGTGTAGTGTTTCATATATGAGGGACATTATAATAACCTAATACATTTATTGATTGATTACATGAAGTCCATTTAATACTTGAAATAGCCCTATGATGTAGGTACTATTTTTCTTGCTATGTAATAGATGAGGAAATTGTATTTAGAGATATGTACCTAAGTTCATGTAATTCAAATTAGTGAAATTGAGATTTGGACTCAGATTCTAATGCTGACTGAGACTTGTGCTGTAAAGGGAATCTTCGTAACCTGGGGGAGTCACATCACACACCTCTGTTGTAACTGAGTTGACATTGGAGCCAGGTCTTACTATAGCTGTGGTCATCAGATTTCCTTGGAAACACTTGGAACTGAAATAAGGATCCTCCAGGTCCCCTTCCAGACTCTCTCCCAAGCAGATCATGCCTATTTTGTGACTCTAATTGACTACCAAATTTTTTAAGTAACACATTTACAGTTCCAAATTTTAATTATTCCAAATCCCTATAGTAATTTGCTATGGGGCTGGGTGATGTGAAAAGTCTTTTGAGTGTGAAATCTAAGGTCAAATCCCAGCTATGACAATTCTTAAGAAAGCGGACAAAATATTTATACTTCAATTTGATCTCTTAAACTCTTGCTTGAGGAAGCCATTAGCTGTGATCAACTTTTTATATTTAAATATATATGTTTGTATATGTATCATGTGCAAATGTGTGTGTAGGACTATATGTAGGTATATAGATATACAAAGGTGTGAAGATACATATATTTATATGTGATTTCTTCATAGTCCTTAAATATGCATAGATCTGTTAATTGCTGTGCTTTTACTCCTGGTGACATTCGGTCCAGTCAACTTTTAATTTGCTGAGACAGGACTGCTGTCTTACAGTTGTAACATGTAAATGTTTGGCTACTGGCAATATTTTTAATTATCTTAAAGATTTTGGCTTAAGAGAACTTTATGAGTCAAAGTAAGAAATTTCTGAAATATAGAGAGTTGTATGTTTTTAACAGCCGGTTGGAATTCATGTGGATTTGGGGTGGGGATTTGGGAGGATTGGATGGGCAGAGTTTTTCAGTTTGTTTTTGGTAGCCTCAAAACTTCCTTTCTGGTTTGTAAGGTATAGAGGTTATTCATGAAGTAGCATCTTTTGCCCCAACTACCATAGCATAGGGAAGCCATTTAAAAAAATTAACTTTTTATTTTAGAATAGCTTTAGATTTACAGTGAAGTTGCAAAGATAGTACAGAGAGTTTCTATATTCCTGTACCCAGATTCCCTGTTGTTTTTTTGTGAGACAGGGTCTTGCTCTGTTGCCCCGGCTGGAGTGCAGTGGTGCAGTTTTGGCTCACTGCAGCCTTGACCTTCCATTCTCAGAGGATCTTCCGACCTCAGCCTCCTGGGGAGCTGGGCAACCAAGTTCAGCTAATTAAAAAAAAATTATTGTGTAAGTTGGATGTGGAGGTTCACACCTATAATCCCAGCACTTTGGGAGGCCAAGATAGTCAGATCACTTGAGCCCAGGAGTTCAAACCAGTCTGGGCAACATCGCGAAACCCGTTTCTACTAACAATACAAAAATTAGCTGGTGCTGTGGCGCACGCCTGTAATCCTGGCTACTTGGGAGGCTGAGGCATGAGAATCGCTTGTACTGGGAGGCAGACGTTGCTATGAGCCAAGGTGGCACCACTGTACTCCAACCTGGGCAACAGAGTGCGACTCTGTCTCAGAAAAATACGTGTTTTGTAGAAACAAGGCTTAACTGTGTTGCCTAGGCTGCTCTCGCAATCCTAGGCTTAAGTGATCCTCCTACCTTGGCCTCCCGAAGTGCTGGGATTACTGGCATCAGCCACCATGCCCAGCCAGATTCCCTAACATTAACATTTGATATTCCTGCAGTACATTTGTTGCAACCAAAGAACCAACATCGGTATGTTACTGTTAACTAAACCACACTTTATTCAGATTTCACTAGCTTTTCCCTTAATGTCCTTTTTCCGTTCCAAAATCCAAACTAGAATATCAATTACATTTAGTTGTCATGTCTCTTTTGGCTCCTCTAGTCAGTAACAGTTTCTCAGACTTGGCTTTTAATTACCTTGACAGTTTTGAGGAGCACTGGTGAGATATTTTGGTAGAATGTCCCTCAAATTTGATTCATTTGATGTTTTTCTCATTGATAGACTGGGGTTGTGAAATTTCAAGAGGAAGATTATGAGGGTCATTCTCATATCAAGTGTACATGTTATTAACATGATGTCATTAATTACATTAATCTTGATCACCTGGCTGAGACATACTCGTCACATCTTTCCACTGTAAAGTTACTCCTCTCGATACTCTACTCTTAAGAAGCAAAGTACTAAGTGCAGCCACATTCAAGAGGATGTAAGGAGTTAAACATCTTACATAGATACTGTCCACATCCTATTCAAGAGGATAGGGAGAATGTCTATGAAAGGTAGGAATATTTTTTATTTAGTAAATTGTAACCTGTACTCTGCTTTAAAAACATGCCTTGCCACTGTATTCTTTGTTTACTGAAAGTTTGTGTATGGTAACTTCTTATACTAGAAAGATTTTGTAGGGTGGTGAGGATTTTAGGGCTGTATTTTTACCTCCTCTATTTGCGTCTTAATATACACATCTGATGCAGTCCCCTGTCAAGAACTCATGTCTAAAATGAAGGGCCGGGAAACACCACGTAGCAAGAACTGGAGACCACAACTCTGTATATTTAGGGTTCCTGGGTAGGTAAGGATTTACTCCTTTAAATACCTCAGCTTAAAAATATCTTGGCCATTTTATATTATAGCCCTTCTGAAATATATAATTTAACAGTTTCTTAATGAATGTGCTGGAATGATGTTTTCCTGATTTATAAGTTAGAACAGCTTTTTACTCCTCCACTGGAGGCCTAGACTGTAGCAGTATTTGAGTTTTGATCTGTTTTGATCATATTTTGAATCTTTTCTCTGTCAGCTGTTATTTCTTGCTGCTGTCAGTTTGCCTGCCTCCAGCAGTTTCCTTTCTGATTTGCTGTTTATAACCTTCTGTAAATTTAGAAACCATACCCACCAAACTTTTTAGCAGTGTATACAGAGTTAGTCAATACAGTATAAGATAGAATCTGAGAGCTGGAATTCTAAGCAAGTGTAAGCTCTAAGCATGTTAGTAAATGGCCTCTACTATACTTCGGCAACTGCCCGGGAATTTTATTTTTCATATATATGTGTGTGTGTGTGTATGTGTGTGTGTGTGTGTGTGTATATATATATATATATATATATATATATATATATTTTTTTTTTTTTTTTTTATGGTAATCACTCGATTTGGTAATGTGTGGGTGGCTTATATTATTTTTGGTTTTTTCAGAATCCCACGTG
>CAUYQU010083817.1:0-40420 GCA_963574635.1 Cheracebus regulus
CTCCTCTGCCGGGAATCTCCCGGTCTGTGGGCTACAAAAATTCGTCGGAAAGTGCGGCGTCCACTCGTTCTCTGCGCTTTCACTGGGAGCTACATTCCTGAGCTGTTGCTAATCGGCCATCTTGGATCTCTCTCCCTTTGACTCTTTAGAACTCAGCAAAGCTGGCTGGGCAACGTAGCTCACGCTTGTAGTCCCAGCACTTTGAGACGGGCAGATCACAAGGTCAGGAGTTCAAGACCAGCCTAGCCAACATAGTGAAACCTGTCTCTTGTCAGTGATGGTTTCCTAGAATCCATGGTCCAAAGTAGAGTCTCTCTGGTCTCTTGACAGCATTGGTATTTTTAGATGTTTCGTTTGTTTGCTTGCCTGTATAATGGGTGGGAAATAGTAACTGGTTTTAAAGTACATTTCCTTGATAACTAATTCTTCTTTGTACTTTTCTGCATTGTTTGAAATTGTTTTTTAAAATCGTTTATTTTTTTTTAAATTCCAGAATATATCAGCTGAAAACCTTTTATATTTTTCAAAATGATAAAATGAACTATAAGTTAAACATTTTGCAGTCAAGTAGCATGTTAAGGTTGGGCACAATGGCTTATGCCTGTAATTCCAGCACTTTGAGAGGCCAAGGCAGGCAGATCACTTGAGGCCAGGAGTTCAAAACCACCCTGGCCAACATGGCGAAATCCCATGTCTACTAAAAATGTAAAAACTAGCTGGGGTGGGGGCGGGGCACACACCAGTTATCCCAGCTGCTCAGGAGGCTGAGGCATGAAAATGGCTTGAGCCCAGGAAGCGGATGTTGCAGTGAGCCAAGACGATGCCACTGCACTCTAGCCTGGGCAGCAGGGTGAGACTCAGTCTCAAAAAAAAAACTGAAGAACAAATAACATACTAAATGGAAAACGTACCTCACACTCGTACTGAGAAAGAATTGCAATGTAATAGGGATAAAGAAAGATTAGCACATGAAACATAAGGAGCCCAAAGAAAGCTGTGGTATTAATTTCCTTGAGAATAATACAAAATTGACCCACTAAGATTATTCTAGGAAGTTTCTGTTGTTCAGTTCACTAAGCATCTCTTGAGTATCTTCTTTGTACTTGTTATGGTGCTAATTTTATAACAGTTTCAGAATATATACATTACCATATAGTCCCTACCCATCGAGAAACTTATTGCCTTTATGGGAAAATGAGATTGTACATACATCAAATGTAGATGAATATCAAGCTACATGTGATCCAATACCAAAATGTTTGACACAGGTGAAAATGAAATGGGATTTCAGAAAAGAGAGAGCTAAATATAAATATGGACAGTAAAGATCATCTAATGCCTCTCTTATATACTCATTTTGTACTGTACAATAGGCCTCATATATACATGTGAAGAATGAAGCAAGATTAAATTACAGATCCTTGGATCCTTCACATAGCTGAATCTCTTAACGTTAGTGCTCTTTATTACTATGTCGGGATCTGGGGAATAGCATAGATATATTTCTGAAAGATTGTAAATTGTATATAGATGGTACTATGTGTGACGTTCTACAGTAATATATTTTATAGAATTTCAACTAATTATATATAGAATTGTCTCCCTCAGTTTTGACCTTATCAGAGAGGTCATCCTTGACTACTTTTATTAAAATGGAGTCTTTGCCTTTTTACCTTGCTCCACTTTTGTGCATTTATTATCATGTGACCTATTATTTATTTGTTTGTTTATTGTTTTACTCCCTAAATAGAATGAAAGCTTATTATAGAAGCAACATAGCCTGGTGGTTAAGAGCACATACTCTGGAATCAGACTACCAATTGGCTTCAAATTCCCAGCTCCATTTTTTACTAGCTCTGTGGCCTTGGACAAGTTACTTAACCTCTTTCTGTTTCATTTTTCCATTATGTATTAAAAGTAATGGCAAAAAACACAATTATTTTTGCACCAACCTAAAAGGAAATAATAATAGTAATTACCTCATAAGTTTATTATTGAACACTGAGTTAACATATCTAAAGCACTTAGACCTGCCCTGAATAGAGGAAGAACTATATATGTATACTCTTGTTATTGTTACTAAGTTTGTTCACTACTATGTCCACAAAAACTAGACCAATCCTTTGCCTATATTCGTACTCAATAAATAATAATTTCAACATAACTGATACTTCAGTCTTATAAAAATATAAGAACCCCCTACCTCACACCATATGTAAAAATGCACTTTCAATGTATCAAAGAGCTAAATTTGAGAACTAAAACTCTTAGAAGAAAACATAGGTGTAAACCTTCATGACCTCAGATTAGGCAACAGTTTCTTAAATATGACACCAGAAGCACAATCAGCTAAAGAAAGAAACAGATATGTTGGGTGTATTAGGCCATTCTCAAATTGTTATAAAGAAATACCTGGGTAATTTATAAAGAAAAGAGGTTTAATTGGCTCACAGGTCTGCAAGCTATACAAGAAGCATAGTGGCTTCTGCTTCTAGAGATACCTCAGGAAGCTTCTAATCATAGCAGATGGCAGATTGAGAGCAGGCATCTCACATGGCAGGAGCAAGAGCAAGAGAGCAAGTGGGGAGGTACTTCACACTTTTAAACACCAGATCTCACAAGAACTCACTCACTATTGCAAGAACAATACTTTGGGGTATGATGCTAAACTATTCATGAGTAATATGCCCCCATGATCTCTTCACCTTCCACCAGGCCACACTTCCAACAATGGGGATTACATTTCATTATGAGATTTGGGTGGGGCATACATCCAAACTGTATCATTGGGCTTCATCAAAATTAAGATCTTTGGTCCATCAAAGGACACTTCCACTGAAAAGACAACCCCCAGAATGGGAGAAAATATTTACAAATAATGTATTTGATAATGTCTACTATCTAAAATAAATAAAGGAGTCTCTCAACTCAACAAAAAGATAAACAGTCCAATTTAAAAATGGGATAAGGACATGGTAGACATATTTCTAAAGAAGATATACAAATGGACAACTCAGCACATGAAGTTATTCTCAATATCATTGTCATTAAGGAAATGCAAATGCAAGCTACATTGAGATACCACTTCATGCTCACTTGGGTAGATATTTAAAAATAATAACAGCTGGGCATGTTGACTCATGCCTGTAATCCTAGCACTTTGGGAGGCCGAGGTGGGTGGATCACCTGAGGTCAGAAGTTTGAGACCAGCCTGGCCAACATGGCGAAATCCCATCTTTACTAAAAATACAAAAATTGTCTGGGCATGGTAGCGGGTCCCTGTAATCTCAGCTACTCTGGAGTCTGAGGTGGGAGAATCGCTTGAATGTGGAGACGGAGATTGCAGGGAGCCAAGATTGTGCCACTTCACTACAGCCTGGGCATACGAGGGAAACTCCATCTCAGAAAAAAATAGCAATAATAATAACAATTGTTGCTAAGAATATAGAAAAACTGGAACCCGCATACATTGTTGGTCAGAATGTAAAATGGTTCAGCCACTGTGGAAAACATTTTGAAAATTCCTCAGATAGTTAAAAATGGAGTTACCCTGTGACTCAGGAATTCTACTCCTAAGTATATACCAAAGAGAATGGAAAACATGTTCACACACAAAAGTTTGCGTGTGAATATTTATAGCAGCATTACTTACAATAACTTAAGAATAGAAATGATCCATGTACATCAGGTGATGAGTAGTTAAACAATGTGATACATACATACAATGAATAGTCTTCAACCATTAATGAAATACCGAAACACGGTGCAACATAGATGAACATTGAAAACGTTACTCTAAGTGAAGGCAGCCAGACACACAAGGTCACATATTGTATGGTTCCATTTAAAGCAAGTGTCCAGAATGACTAATCCATAGAGACAAGATTAGTGGTTGCCAGGAGTAGGGGAGAAGGGGAATGTGGAGTGATTTCTGAATGAGTATGCAGTTTTTTGGGGGACTGATGAAGGTAGATAGTGGTGATGGTTACAAAACTCTGAATTACTAAAAGTTACCAAATTTTATACTTAAAATGATGTTTTTATGTTACGTGAATTTTATGTCACTTTAAAAAACATATAAAGGGTTGGAGGTGGTGGCTCACACTTTTAATCCCAGCACTTTGGGAGGCTGAGGCTGGCAGATCGCTTGGGCTCAGAAGTTCGAGACTAGCTTGGGCAACATGTTGAAATCCAGTGTCTACAAAATATACAAAAGTTAGCTAGGCATAGTGGCATGTGACTGTAGTACCATCTGCTCAGGAGACTGAGGTGGGAGGATTACTTGAGCATGGAAGGATCACTTCAGCCCAGGAGGCTGAGGTTGCAGTGAGCCATGATCATGCCACTGCAGACTGGGCAACAGAGCAAGACCCTGTATCAAAAACAAAATAAAAACAAGCAACAAACTATGTATGTGTATGTATAAAAAAAACTTACAACCTTTACATGGGCATTAAATGATTAACTGTATTTTCTGCACATCTTTTCAACATTTTCATCTTAAGAAAATGAGTGTCTTATCAGTATTAAACTTGGAATCATAATTTTCATGATACATACAAAGTTTTTAGCATGGTGAAACATCTCTTATGGGAATAGAGATGTATTTAATAAGATAAAGGAGGAAATGCTTACCTATATTTTATAATCTCATCTTGTTTAGATAAGTTAAACATATTAATGAGTCTCTAATATTTTAGTGTTGTTTCTTTAATACTGTACACACTACTGTAAGAGCAAATCTTAGAATCAGCCTATTTTCCACAGTAAAAGGACAGTGTTGATATAAATTATTTTTCAAATGTTTTTGTTATTGAGTTTTGACTAACCATTGTCATAACTATTGCCAAGTGTCCCTGGGGTTGAAAAAGATGTTAATCCAAATACTTTATACTAAATTTATTGCCCAATATTGACAATACAAAATGTGTGGCTCTGAGGACAATTGTTTGACTGACTTCTCACAATCTAACATTTGTAGGATTCATAATATGTAGCAAACATCGTTCTCTGAATTTTACATTCTTAACTTATTTACTCCTTACAACAACCCATTGAAGTGAATACTTTGTTGTTGTTGTTGTTATTGAGACAAGGTTTTACTTTGTCAACCAGGCTGGAGTGTGGTGGCATGATCTTAGCTGACTGTAGCCTCAACCTCCTGGGCTCAAACAATCCTCCCATCTCAGCTCCCCCAAGTGGCTGACACTACAGGCACATGCCACCACACCCAGCTAATTTTTTTGTAGAGGTGGGGTCTTGTCATATTGCCCAAACTGGTCTCAAACTCCGGAACTCAAGTGATCCACCCACCTTGGCCTTCCAAAGTGCTAGGATTATAGGCGTGAGCCACTGCTTGCAACCAGAAGTGACTACTATTACCTCGATTTTTTAGATGATGAATGAAGACATAGAGAGGTCCTGTGGTAACACAGACACAGCTACTAGTGCAGTCAAGATTTGAACCAGACATTCTAGTTGCCGAATTTAAACTCATAACTACTATGCTCTAGTACACTATATCCTTCACAAATATATATTTCCATTGGAAAAAGAAGTTACTTTATACTGTAAGATACTAATGTTTTGCTAGGAATGATGAATTCACAGCTTAAATGATATAACTAGTTTCTAATACTAGCATTAATTATCATGTGAATTCACTTTGAGGTTTTTTAGGAGATGAGTAAAATATGTCATATTAACAGTTAATGTATTTAAGCTGATTTGTTGATATAATTCTAAGCATAAGTAAATTTGATCTTGACAAGTAGAAGTTGCAATTTAGAGTAACGTATAACATAGCACAGATTATATTTACTAATACAGTGCCCACATTATCTTTATGATTCTAATAGGAAATAAAACAAAATTATTGTATGTGCTTTTCTTCTTCAAGAAACTTAAATACTGTTTTCTTTGAATTATTTCTATAGTACTGCTTAACAAAAATGTTTTCTAGTTTTCTATGTTTTTTGTAGTTACAAAGTTGGTCGCCTTCCAAAATTAATAAATTGAAATTTATCATCTCTTCATTTAATCAGAGATTTTAAATTCTATTTTTATTGTTAAATAAGAGACATAAGCTTGCAGGTACAAAACTAGCATTTCATATGGGTAAAATAAATGTCTTTATTCTTAGTTGTTACTGCTCCCATTATTTTGATGAATGGCTTTTTTGAATTCTAAAATTACAAACCTATAAGCAGATTGTGCACATGTTTTATTTTACCTTGTGGCCAACATAATAATTATATATAATACATAAGTACTAATTCCAGACTTTGCTTTAAGCATACACATTTTGAAAAATGAGAATAACTTCTTGTTAGAATAGCAATTGATTTTCGTGAGTATAGAAATTTGGGCATTTTTTTTTTAATTCCAGTTTATTGCTAAAAAATTCAACTTAACATTTGGTATTATACTTGTTTTTTCTGTTTTACAGATGTCTATATTTTTGTGAATTTGTACTTAAATCAGTTTTAGTCATCAATTTTCAACATATTGGAAAATTTCTAGTGTTGCTAACATTATGATTTAAGAAAATTGTCATTTTTACCACAGAATCTCAATCATTTGTCTTCTATTTTCTTAGGAACTTCCAGCACCATTACTTGATGATAATTGTAAAAAGGAATTTGATGAAGATGTATATAATCATAAAACACCAGAATCTAACATTAAGATGAAGATAGCTTGGCGTTACCAGTTATTACCCAAGATGGAGGCAAGTCAACATACAAATTCTTTCTAAAATTTGCAAATGCATTTGTTTTCATCTTACAGAATCTCTTGTGGTATGCCTATATGTGTTTGTTTATTTAAAGAATTAGCCATTTCATTTGTAAAGTATTTGGTCAAGATGATATATTTCTTACAAATAAAATTATGGTAACTTGTTTTTTACCAAAATAGATTGTTTTATTTCTTCCTTAATCCCCATATAGAATACTTTTTTCTAGGGTTGCAAGACAGAGTAAGTGAACTAATGAAGCCATTTCTATCCAGTATGGTTACCTATAAATATATTAAATGTAAGTGATGGTCCTTTGGAATTACTGTTTTTATCCTTATACATTTTCAATCATTACATTTTCAAACTCATCTATCTGGTAGCCTCATCTATTCAGAATAGACAAAATAGGTAGGAAATGAAGGAAAAATTTCTGAGAAGTCAAAACAAATGTCAATAAATGTGTCTGGTAAAACTCATAAACTGTTCCTGGTGATGGCACGGTTCACCTACTAGCTCCCTTATTTGATTGTTCACTTCATTCACTTTTCAGACTACGTTATTTAACGTCTATCAGATAGTACCATACTAGTAGAAAAGAGAGGAGTATTCTAATCTGATAAGATACAGTTTTCTTAGTCCATCCTTCTCTAGTCTTCCACATTGATGTCAGTGTTCTCTTTCCCAAGGATAAAAATATGTTTATGATACTTTTTAGCTTCAAATGCCTCATTTGGTTTCTTATTTTCCCTACCACCTTCTAAATAAATAGCAGACTATAGTACCCTCTAGTACCCTCCTGCCAAACTCAGACACAGCCTTAGAATTATTCTCTACAGCAATGTTCTGGGTAGCCACTACCACTAATGAAAGTTAGCATATGAGATGAAACCTGTTTGCTATTATAAGCTTGTCATATGAAATACAAATTTAAGATTGTATACAAAATCTGTACAACCTAATCCAAACCTACCTTTTTAGCCTCTTCTTCCTGTGTCTATAAAACACTACATTCAACCATCCTATGAGAATTGCTCCTTATAAATCACTTGTATTTCTGTTAGTAATGCTTTTCACTTTCTTACTCACCAATGCGTCCTTCTCCAAGTTCAAATGTTACAAACTCATGTGGCTTTCCATACATAATTATTTACTTTCTTTTTTTTCCCCATGGCACTTCATATATTTTAAAACACATTTTTCACATTGTTTTATACTTAATTCGTAGTGTAACTCTCTCTTCCACCAGATTGAAAATTTTCTGCGAGGCAGAGAACTTGTTTTATTTTCTCTTGTACCTCTAGCACTTATACTAATGCTCTTTTAATCAATAATGATAAATGTATTCATTCAGTCAGCAACTACTAATTAAGCATCAACTATGCACCAGGTATAAAACATGTTATAATAGGTGAATATTAAGCAATGGTATATTGTTCTAATTTAAATGTGGAAACATTTGAATAATATTTGTAAGCTGTGGTTTAAATAACTCTGAACAAACTGCAAATTTATAAGGACAAATTGTAAAATAAGGACAAATAACTTTTAAAATGAATAAGGAAAATTCCATAACTGATGTTTTTTAATGGGCAAAATATGAAAAGAAAATTTAAGTGACTTTTAAACATACAAAACATATGCCCAATTTCAGTTTTAATGAGAAAATATTCAAATGAAAACTACATTGTCCTGCTATTTTTCTCTTATCAAACTGACAATGATCTAACTTAGTAAGACGCTTTATTAGCAAGAGTGGGGGAAGCTGGTATTCTCATACTTTGCTGGTGAAAATGTAAAAAGATACTACTTCTGTAGAAAGTATGTTGGTAGTAACCTTCAAGATTATAAAAACATATATTCTTTGATTCTTTTAGAAATTTATATCATGAATATATTTATTCAAATGTAAAAGGAAATATACATGAGCTATTCATACAGCATATTTTTTTTAATAGCAAGAGATTGAAAATAACCTAAAAGTGTATCAGTAAGCAACTAGCTAAATGAATTATGGCATGTCTGAACAGAGTAAAGTACATTTTTATTAAAAAATAGAAGGAAGCTCTTTGTAATCAGAAGTTGTTACAGGCATAGCCTAGCTTGGATGTATAAGAACTGGGTGCAACAGGCCAGAAAAGATGTTAGTCTGTTTAGGAAAATAAGAGATAGAGATCAAAACAGACAAGAAATATAGGACTAGCATTTGAGAATCATGTGGCAAAAACTTCTTGTCTTTGATTCTGACAGATTCATTCAAGTTACTGTGCTTAATGGTGATTCTTCCATTGAAGAGTCACTGTGTTCTGATTTCTCTACTGCTGTGTCCTAAAAGAGTCAGTAATGAACATATACTCTTAAGTTATGTGTAACTTTTTTGAAAAGACAGTATACCAGTCAAATTTTAGATTATATATTTAACTTTTTTCTTTCCTTTCCTTTATTTTGATACTTATCCAACTAGGTTTTGTTTGATTTTTGTTTGTTTTTTGAGGCAGTCTCACTCTGTTATCTAGGCTGGAGGACAGTGGCAGGATCTCAGCTCACTGCAACCTCTGCCTCCCAGGTTCAAGCGATTTTCCTGCCTCAGTCTTCCAAGTAGCTGAGACTACAGATGCACACCACCATGCCCGGCTGATTTTTATATTTTCAGTAGAGATGGGGTTTCGTCATGTTGGCCAGGCTTGCCCTGAACTCCTGATCTCAGGTGATCTGCCTGTCTAGGCTTCCCAAAGTGCTGGGATTATAGGTGTGAGCCACTGCACCTGGCCGATTTTGGTCTTTTCATTGGTAATTAACATTCTCAAGTGAAATTGTTGTCAAAAATGTAAGTAACTAAAGCTTTAAGCCTTCTCTCTCTCTCTCTTTTTTTGTTTTGAGACAGTCTTGCTCTGTCGCCCAGGCTGGAGTGCAATGGCAGGATCTTGGCTCACTGTAACCTCCACCTCCTGGGTTCAAGTGATTCTTCTGTGTCAGCCTCCCGAGTAGCTGGGATTACAGACAGGAGCCACCACACTCAGATAATTTTTGTATTGTTATTAGAGATGGCATTTCACCATGCCGGCCAGGCTGGTCTTGAACTCCTGACCTCATGATCCGCCCGCCCGGGCCTCCTAAAGTGCTGGGATTACAGGTGTGAGCGACCGTGCCTGGCTAGGCTTTTCTCTTATTATTTATTATGAAATCTGTGTAGAATTGGGGTAAAAATTATTTGTTTCTTTAAAAATACATTTTTTTTATAAATTACAATCATAGTTACTATTCTTGCCCCAGGAAGTAGTGCTAATTTCTTTTTTCCTTTTAAAGTCTGGTTTACCTGCGGTTGGCTTAGTTATCTATTAATTAAGGTTGCATAAATTTAGTACAGTTTTCCTTTTTCTTTTTTTGAGACAGAATCTTGCTCTGTCGCCCAGGCTACAGTGCAGTGGCGCAATCATGACTCACTACAACTTTGACCTCCAAGTTCAGGTGATCTTCCCACCTCAGCCTCACAAATATCTGGGACCACAGATATGTGCCACAGCACCCAGCTGATTGTTTAATATTTTTGTAGAGACAGAGTCTAGTCTCACTATTTTGCCCAGGCTGGTCTCAAGCTCCTGGCTTCAAGCAATCCTCTCATCTTGGTCTCCTGAAGTGCTGGGATTACAAGCATAAGCCACCGTACCCAGCCCTAGTGCTCAGTTTTCAAGGTTTAAAGCTTGAATATATTGAAAATTGTTCTCTTCTCCAGATTATTTTTCCATTTTCTTACTAAATGATTACTTTAATCAGGAGTGACTGCCTTTGTCACTGTAAATGAAATAAAACCACTCTCTATCATCTCCTTTCACTGCTTTACTTTTCTTAAAGGCACTTATCATTAAATGATGATAATGTATATCTAATTTATTATCATCTATCTCATACTAGAATGTGAGCTCAGTGAGAGAAAGGGACTTTGACTGTTTAGTTTTACTGACATTTAGTAGGTGCTCAGTAATTATTTGTTGGATGCATGAATGAATGAATTATATAGTATGTAGATTAAATATTAAACTAAGCTAAGATGCAATTAATACAGACGAAGTGATAGCTTACTTTGAATATACAGTCAATGGTCATGTTTACGTTTACTTGTATTTACAGTGAGTTGTGTCCAGTTTAGAAAATAGAATCACCTTGTGGCTTCTTTGCTTTTCTTTGAAATGTCACTAGCATGTATATTTGCCTGTCAAGGTAATTTTATATATAATGATTTGCCAAGACTGATAGGCTTTGATGATCACTCATCATCATCTACTTTTCATAAATCTAGGCTTTACCTTGCCTTTCTCATTTTAACACACACACACACACACACACACACACACACACACACACACACACACACACACACAAAACCTGGCTATATTAGTTCATTTTTACACTGCTATAAAGATACTACCTGAGACTGGGTAATTTATAAACAAAAGAGGTTTAATTGTCTCGCAGTTTTGCATGGCTGCAGAGACCTCAGGAAATTTACAATCATGGCAGAAGGCAAAGGAGAAGCAAGCTACATCTTACATGGCAGCAGGAGAGAAAGCACAGGGAAAACTGCCACTTTTAAACCATCAGATCTCCTGACAACTCCCTCACTATCATGAGAACAGCATGGGGGAAACCACCCTCATGATCCAATCACCCCCTACCAGGCTCCTCCCTCGACATGTGAAGATTACAATTTGAGTTGAGATTTGGGTGGGGAAACATAGCCAAACCATATCACTAGGTTTTCTAAGATCAGATGAGATCCGGCACATTCAGGGTGGTTTGGCCGTAGACGTCACTGTTTTCTATATTTTATTTGGGACAAAATGCAGTTAACAAAATTGTGGCTTAAGATTAAATAAATGGTTCAAAACTAGGTGTGTTGTCAGAGATGCCTTTTAAAATAAGTTGTCACCAGTCCTAAGGGTGTAACCATATTACCGCTTAATAATGCAAAAGAGGACAAAAATATACACACCTAGATCAATAACAATGATTCAGTAAAGTATTAAGCAGTGCTTCATTTGGATAGAAGAGTGTATAGTTCTAAAAAGTCCTCTTTCCCTCACCATGTGATTTTGATTCTCTTTCTAAGGTGCACATGCCTTCTTCTTCCCTGTCTCGTAATCGTCAACCACTATTCCTGACTCACTCCATGAATTGCTAGCTGACAGTATATTCTGAGACTTAATTTCTTCAGTATTGTAGAGTTCTAATACCATGACCTACAATGACTCCAGCAATTCATGGCAGTGTGTTAAATCTTTATTATATTAAATTCTCCTTAAACATTGGCTTTCTATCTTAAGGTTTAGCTGCAACAGTCCTGTGATAGATGTGTACAGGTGTAAATCGACAACAAATACAGTTTTTTCAATAAGACAATGTAATTACAAACAGTGATGGATCTTCTAATTCTCTAGTGAATCATGATGCAATAATAATAATTAGTAACATTTACATACTACTTCACCATTTATAGAATATTCATTGCTAGTATTACATTAGAGTCTCAAAACAGCCTTGTAAAATAATTATTAGCTTCAGTTTCTAGTGATTAAACTGAGGATCAAAGTGTTTTTAAAACTGCCTGGATTCTTGCTGTCTAGTGTGCCATACTGAGAAATAAGAAATAATAACAATGGTAAGATAATGTCTTATTTAAATTACTTTTGGTGCAGCTTTTCTTGAAAGTTTTCTTTCTTTTTAACATACTAGAGGTGGAGTATAGTATTTTTTTACCCTGTGTTCCTCTTGTACCCCCATTAGAGTTCATTTTCTTTTAGCATCATAAATTTTTACTGAACCATTTCATTTTACTTCTACAGATGACAAAGTCGAAAGGTAGTTTATGAATGTGAATTAGAAATTTTCATATATAAAAAAACTAAAGCAACATGTTCTTACCTAAGAAACTAATTACTGATAATAGTTTGATATTTTTAAATGTATCAATTTTTATGGAGTTGATGACAGTTTTTTGTAGATGACATTACTTTATTTACAGCTCGTAGTTATCTTTCTTAGAGGAAATATCTGAGTCTTTGTTTTACAATTCTAGGTCTCAAGAGATTTCAGTGTTTCAAAATCTGATTATATGTTAATGTTATATGTCTAGAGCAGAAAAACTTGGAAAATTGTTTTTTTCTGGAAGAATATATTTGCATTTTTAATTGAAAGATTAAGATTTTTCATCGGCCATAAACTTTTTATGGCTACCTTATAAATATTTTAGCTACCACATCTAATCTTAATTTCTAAATAAATTAACTTAATTATAATGAGAAAAGCTTCCAATTTTATTTTTACATTTTAATGAATTATTTGTGTTCTATATGTAAACTGTCTTAGCATGAAATCAATTTTCTGCCTTGATTCATTCCAAATCTGAGATTTCTATCACATTAATATTATAATTAGAAACATTAATAGAGACGGCAACTTTAAAAGCATACTTCGCTTCTTGGCAATTTAGCATATTTCTCTGACTGCATAGGACTTCAAGAACTTTCAGTCCACTAATAAATTTATTAACTCAAACTTAAAAGAAGTGAAAAGTCTCTTTCTTTCTCTCTCCCCATGGCCAGTCTGCTAAAATAGATTATTCATGCTTATTTGATTCAGGTAGGCTTTTGCAAGCTTCCCTACTAGGCCTGGGAATGTGGTACATTGAGGCCTTTTCAGAGGCTTCTGACATAGACCAAGCTTTTATTGCATGGTGTTTTATTATAGCCAAATCCTAGTCTCCACCCAGTTTGTAGGCACTCTGCTTATTCTTTTGAATCAGGAAAGGTTATCACCTACCTTAATCCATGCAGCAGCATGGATTAAGGACACCAGTGTGCCCCAGGATTCTCAAAGAGGATCCTGGAAACTTCTGTTTTTTTCTTTTTTGCTGTCTTTACTAAATTCTATTGGGCCTTAGGGGGATTTGCATCTGAAATGGGCAACCTGGTGTTTTTCTCAATGAAGACATCAGATCAAAGTTCAGTTAGTCAAGGCCTTTCTAAAACATTAAGGGGGCTTGGACTTACACAATAAAAAGATGAGCTCTAGCAGAGATTGCAGTAAAAACATTCTGAACTATAATCCGGATAAAGAATAGATTATAGGCCAAAGAACAGACCTTGTTTAAATTGCTTTAGACTAATAACTTTACATTTTAAAACTTTGCACCCTATTTTTAAGAAACATTTTTATGTTATATATTTTATTTGTCAATAGTTTCATGGTAAATGAATAAATTATGTTTTGGGAACAAGAATTCTGTACATATTACATTGAAAAGATTAGATTGAAGCTAATTGATAGCATCTCTTTCGTTAATGAAAGTAAGTAGTACCTTATGGAGGGATGAACAGTCATTTCATTTAAAAAATAAATGTTCAACCCACATACTCAATCTGAGAAAATTGTTTCTATTAGACTTAAAAATTTGTACTTATTACTGTATAATTTCAGGTTTGTAGATATTTAGTTTGAGAATATGAATCCTTGAAGTCTTAAATGCAAATATCTAGTTTCAAGCAAATATGTCTTTCTCTAAATTAAAAAGTTGTCACTTAGTAAGATAAGTATCTACTATGTATAGTTCTTCAATTTTTATAGCGATTGTCTAGTTTTATTGAATATTCTGAAACTTATATGTTTTGAGGCATTCAGGACAGTGGAAATTATGTAAGAGTAGATCACAGATCTTTTATTAGAAACTATTGCCAAGTAGAATAGAATTTGTTAATAGTTCAATTTTTCATATTGGTATATATATATATATATATTTCCAATGTGTTGAATGAAAAAGTTAGCTCGAAGTCCATTCAAAACAACATAATAATGTTATGTTAATAGACTTTTGCTATCCCATATAAATAAATTCAGTGTCATATAAATTAGAGTTTCTTATGAGAAAGATAATTTGTTGGAGAAATTGTTAGTAGAGAACACAAAAGAGGAATTATTGATGAACTAATGATTATGTCAGGCTCTGATTGATCTAATATAGGCCATATACATTCTTCTGCTTTATCTAGTACCTTGTTCCTGTCTGGAGTATTGTAGCACATTTTATTTTATAAGCTTAATTTAAATTTGTAAAACATGTTGAATATACGTATATATTGTCTTGTATGAGAATTCAGTTTTAAAATGACACTCAGTTTGATGTATTTAAATAGCTAGATTATTTTGGACCTCTCACTAGTGAATTAATTGGGTTTAAGTTTTCATTTAGTTCTTGGCAACTGCATATTTAATTTGTCACTAAAACCTCGAATCTTAAATATTAAGAATGATGTATATTGATTTTTGAACTTAGGAAGGTATACACTGTAATGAAAATAAACCAAACACGTTTTTAAATTCTTGTCAAATTTAGGGAACAATTAGAAGTGAAGAAACATGAGAGATTAAAAAGGTTGATTTGTAACTGTAAATGATTTCAAATAATAAAGATAGTTGTATGCTTCTTTGAAATTTACTGTATGTATATCACTTATTAGCTTAAAATGCATAAATACGTCATTGTTTTGCAGATTGTAGGACAAATAAATTATAGTTTAAAAGCAACTATTTAACAGCCACTATGGGGTTTATTTTAGCAGATCGGACCAGTATCATCCTCAAGATTTGGTCACTATTACGATGCATCAAAAAGAATACCACGAGAACTAATTGAGGCTTCAAAATGGCATGGATTTTTTCTTCCAGAGCAAATATCTTCAACTCTCAAAGTGGAACCCTGGTAAGTTAATGACCCATTTAATAACAAAAACTGATTTCAAATATTAGTAGAATGCATTTTTAACACATTTTTGAAAGAATACATGTATAAGGTTAAATATCCTAATAATAAATAATAGTTTTCTATATAATTTGTAATTTCAGTTCTATATATTTTTCATAGTGTTTCATTATGTGTGATTTTCTTTTTTCTCTGGTCCTCTAATTGCTGGAACTACTATTACTCTAATTTGCAACTTGAAAAGTCAGGACACCAAATTTACAATAAGTACTGGTTTTCAAGAAAATGTAGAACAGTTCTAAACAAGTATCTTTCAGCTTTAAATGCAAATAGACACCTAATAAATATATTAATAATAGCAGTGAAAAATGACACAAACTAGTGCCGTTTGCTTAATTTTTTGGCATATACTTTCTCAGAGAGTAAACAAGTATATATTTTATAATATTTTATTTATGAAGGCTTTCTATTTCTGGCTATGCTGTGAATAAAACAATCTGTATAATTTTAAGTGACTTAGAATTTAGAGTTTGGTTGTAAGTACGAAAACAATCCAATATGTTTATACTGCCAGTAACGTTATTAAGACAAAACTCTGAAAATTACTGAATTTGACATTGAATAATGTATGTTATAAAATGTTAAGAATAATTTCAATTTTTATTGCAGTAAATTATGGAATAGATTGTCACTTACATTTTCATAAGCACTTGTAAAACCATGTTCAAAATGTGATGAGCTATTAAATGCAGATTTAATAGGCAGGGTGTTGTGAACTGAAATAACTTAAGATTTATAGTCTCTGTTCTAAAAATAATACCTGAGAGTTTAGTGGAGATTACTGTACTCATTCTTATTAAATGTTTCCAAAGAATGTTCACTTTATTATGGAGTTCTCGAATCTATGGATAGAGACTTAGCAAAAGTGGTGCTTTGATGTTGCTTTAGCATTTGTAGCTATCATTAATGTATTACTACTATGTTTCAGCCACTCTGTTAGGCACTTTACATTTGTTGTCTTCTATAATCCTTATACTAACCCTATACAGGGTTATGTAGTATTCATATGTATGTAGTCCCATTTTCCAGAAGTATGTAGTCCCATTTTCTGGAAGATACTGAAATTCACAGAACTGAGCTCTCTGAATTTTAATTATTAAGTGATAGAACCAGGCTTAATCTGTCAGGTTTATCTTTCTTTTTTGCTTCACTGCTTCAGAAGATTTTGATGTCTTTCACCTTTCCCTTCTTGTGTCATGGAGAAATGAGCACTGATAAAGGAATTTTTAAAATCTGGATTCTGATATTGAGTTCATCCTACTCTTAACCTTGGGAAAATCACCTAAAATCAGTGAAAATCAATATCTTCATGTGAATAATTGGAGGTGAGGAGAAGAGAAAATACCACCTGCCTTACCACCTCACTAATTTATTAAGTTTGAATTATTACATTGATTTTTCTATTTCCCAGTTTTGAGTCAAACATGCATTTATAGATAAGCTTGTGAAATAGGTCATGGTAATTTTTCTATAATTTCTCAAATAGTAGTAAATAGTGGAACCAAGGTTCAAAGTAAATTCTCCCTGATTCAGATACCTGTGTTAGCAATAATGCTAGCCTGTCTCCATTGACAGAGTGCTTAGGAAAATAAATGTGAAATGTATATTATGTTTGATGTATTTAAATGAAAAATAATATGGTGTTACTTTTGTTATTTTAAAAAAATGTATTTTAAGGACAATACTTTTTTTTTACACCAGAAAGTACAGTGTCATTCTTCATTTACTTAGCAGCTGGGGTAGTGAGGGTATTAGCATTTGTGAAATATCTTTTCCAAGTCAGATACTCTTCCAGACATTTCACTATGGGATAACTCATTAATTCTGCCAACAACCCTCCAAGAGAATTTAACCCCACTTTATAGGGAATTTCAGGTTAGAGTTGCTAAGTAACTCTCCCACTGTTGCAGGCTATCAGTGACTGAGCTTACACCCAAACTCAAGTTTCTAAAACCTCTGCTCTTTTTTTTTTTTTTGGTACCACGCTGCCTCCATTTACTGGCAGTAAATGTATAACCCACCAACCTAGGTGCCAGAAAAACTACTCCTTGATCAACCATGAGGATATAATCCTCTAGTCTTTAAAATACATATTTTCTGAGTGTTTTGTAAGAACTAGCAGTTTTGTACAGAATAGGAAAATTTATAGATTTTAATTATCAAGCCAGTATTTCATTTCATAGCACTAACTGATAATTTATTTATTTCATATTAAACTTAAATGCTTAATTAAATATAATTAAACTTTAAACATGTAATTAAATTAATTTTCAAAATGGGTACTTTACTATGTGAGATTTATTTTAATTTATGAAAAGCATGTGCTCATTTCACTAAAATGAACTTTACTGGTTCATTTATAAAACAATAAAGCTAAGCCTTACGGTCATCTATACTTTTCCTATAATTAAGGCTGGAGGATATAGCTATGTCGTACTATCATATGTGAGGATATAATATATAATTTTATAATTTCTAAAGGTGCTATTAAAACATGTAAAGATATTTTTACAATAAGAAAAACTGCAGATCATTTAAAATTTACAATAATTTAAAATGATTAGTAGGTTTGCCTATATTAAAAATGCATACATACAGTTTAAATTTTCAAATTAAAGCCACAGTATAAAGATCTGAGATGTTTCACAGTAATATTATCAAGATAGTTTTGTTTGGATATTTCACTATCATAAATCAGATAATCTGAGTCACAAAGTAATAAAAAAGCTGGTTATGAGAATAATTCTATAGTCTAAGATTTTTTACTTTTGACTTTTTTTAAAAAATTAAGCTTTGCTGACAAGTATGTCCAAGCATAGTTTGGTTTCCTTCCTAGAAAGGCACTGCCATTTTTCAGTGTCAGCTTTCTTACTTATTAATAATTATATTAACATATTGTTTAACCTGTTGCTACCAATGTTTGTGTCCCCCTAGAATTCATATGATTAAGCCCTAACACCCAACAGAATGATATTTGGAGATGCAGCTTTTGGGAAGTAATTAGGTTTAGATGAGGTTGTGAGGGTGGGACCCTGGTATGATAAGATTGGTATCTTTATAAAAGAGGGAGAGACACTGGAGCTCTCACTCTATCCTGGAGCATGCACGAATGAAAGGCCATGTGAGCACACTGCAAGAAGGCTGCTGTCTGCAACCCAAGGGAAGAGCCCTCACCAGACACCAACCCTGCTTGCATGTTGATCTCGGACTTCCAGTCTCCAGAACTATGAGAAAATAAATTCCTGTTTAAGCCACCCAATCTATTGGGTGGTATTTTGTTACGACATCCTGTCTTTGACCATTTGTGGTGCTGTAACAACATACCTGAGACTGGGGTAATTTATAAAGACAGAAATTAAATCTTGTACTTTCAGTCCTCCAGATCTATGAGAAAATAAAAGTGCTGGCAAGTGTGATTGTCTGATGAGGCTAACACTCTTCCTCCAAGATGGCACCTTTTTCCTGTGTTCTCCAAAGGAGAGAAATGATGTGTTCTCACATGGCAGAGGGTGAAAAGGCAAGCTAGCCAAATGTTGTATGAAGCCTTCTATATAAAGGCCTTAATCCCATTCATGGGAGAGAAGCCCTGATGGCATAATCACCTCTTAAAGTCCTCATCTCTTAATACTATCACATTGACAACACCTGAATTTTGTAGGGGACCAATTGAAACTATTGCACAGCCTGAACTGACTATGCTAGGTCTTGAATATTGAGTTTGCGTACAGTTGGTAGTCAATAGAATGAGTTTATTTTGAGATGTTTCTTTGAATTTCAAGATTTCGTTTTAACGTATTTATCCTAATAATAGCGAGTAGTTTCTTATATTGGCTGAGTTTTCTACTAATTAAATTGAATGAATTGAATTCTGTGAGAACCAGTTATCTGTCTAGGAGAATTTGTAAGTGAAAACAATGAAAGAGGATGGAACTAACATTTTTGAAGTCATCCCATTTTTCTCATCCTGCCAAGTTTCTATACCAGTTTAAATGGAATCTCAATATAAGTCTTCTATAATGTTTTTGTAGACAAATTGTAACTGTGTTCCTCATACATTTCTACTTATTTGTGTTCATATTTCTATCAGGACACTTAACACATGACACTGTAATTCTTTATCTTGTCTACATGCTTGTCTTTCCCCTCGAGCCCTGGAAATCCTTGAGGAAAAATGTTTTGCTTTCTTCAGCTTTTTTTCCCCAAATCTAGAGCACAGGTGTTCAGTCCATGGTTGATGAATTAATGGATCAATGCACAAAATACAGTACTAACTCAGATTAACTACAGCCTTATACTAAGCATGAAGATTTGCTGGGATAAAATCAAAAACTGAGACATATTCATGTAAGAGAGTATTTTATTTCAAAAATTCAAGCCTTTTAGATTGAAAAGCAAAGAACCACAGTATATTCAAAAGTCTGAATATAAGATTAAAGCTTACAGGCATGAGTCATGCCTGGAATCCCAGCACTTTGGGAGGTCAAGGCAGGAGGATCACTTGAGCTCAGGATTTCAAGACCAGCTTGGGCAACAGAGTGAGACACTGTCTCTACAAAAAAAAAGTAATAATAATACTAACAACCAGATGTGGTGGCACATGCCTGTAGTCCTAGTTACTCAGGAGACTGAGGTGGGAGAATCACCTGAGACCAGGAGGCCAAGCCTTCAGTAAACTGTAATCATGCCACTACATTCCAGCTGGGCAAAAGGGGAAGACCATTGTCTCAAGAAAATAGAAAATTTACACTCACAAGAAATGAATTATAGAAGAGAGCATCTAAGATTAAAAATTTGGAAAGCGTTTAGTTATAGAAGTATAGTATACTTCTATTAAGTATACTATAGAAGTATACTATACTTTAATAATACTTTAATAGAAGTATACTATACTTCTATTAAAAGGATATGGTTAATAATACATTAGTGCAAATCTCTGAACTGATGGAAAGACATCATGTAAGTGTGGAGAGGGATTTTGCCTGTCTGCTTAGCTGCTAGTGATACAACTAAAGTAAAAAGATCATATTTGAAAATTTAGAGAAAAGACTGTTATCCTGGGCCTCATTTTTTGTTTGTTTTGTTTTTTATCTTACTTTATTTTCAACTTTTATTTTAGATTCAAAGGATACATGTGCAGGTTTGAAACACAAGTTCTAGACTATTATAGTAATATAGAATTTTGACCCTCATAGTGAGCATTGTACCCAATAGGTGTTTTTCAACCCTTGCCTCACTTCCCCCTCCTGTATTCCCCACTGTTCATCATTCTCACATTTATGTCCATGTGTACCAATGTTTAACTCCCACTTATAAGTGAGAACATGCAGTATTTGGTTATCTGTTTCTGCATTTCACTTAGGATAGTGGCTGGGCCTCCTTTTGACCAATAGAGAGAAATTGCTTGCTTGCATGTATGCCTTATTTTTTCCTCTCTTCTCTCCTTTAAAGGGGCCATCAGGTACACCAAGTTAAGTGGATCGTCTTATTCCTCAGTTCACGCATTGTATCTTACCATCACTGGTATGCATGGGTTTTGTTTTGTTATTTCCCACCTTATTCACCCATTCCTAATCCCAGTCATCATCTCCATAGTTAAGTTTATGTATATCCTTCCAGATTTCTGCTCTTCCTTCAATAATGTAATCTTTGACCCTTGACTCCTCTCTCTCTCTCTCTCTCTCTCTCTCTCTCTCTAGTCTATTAGCATCCTGTCAACTGTATGTTCAAAATATATCCAGATACCACTTTTATAACCTTCACCTCTACATGTTAACATACATTACCCACATTTCTTGCCATAGTTATTGGGATAGCCTCCTAATTGGTCTTGCTCTTTGCTGTTTGGTCCTTGCTCCCTTCTTGGCTCCTGTTTTTCTCCAAAATAGCCCTAGTGACTCTTTCAACATAGCACTGTCCAACAGAATTTTCTGCAGTGATGAAAATTTTCAGTATCTTTGCTGTATAATATACAGCCACTAGCCACATGCAGCGAATGAATACGTGAAATACAACTAATAAGACCAAGGTACTGAATTTTAATTTTATTTTTCTTTAGTTAATTTAAATTTAAGTAGCCACATATAATTAGTGGCTATCTCCTTAGGCAGTCCAGTTTTACAGGATAAGTCAGCTCTTATCACTACTCTGGATCAAACCCTCCAATGCTTCCCCATCTCATCCAGGATAATAAATCCACAACCCTACATGGCCCTACCTAATCTGATTGCTAGCTATCTCTCTGATCTCACTGGATCTCACTGGGGTTGGGGAAAGGGGAAAGGGAATATCAAGAATATTTTCCAGGATTCTGATATTAAAACTAGGATTGTCCAGTCTACTGAAGTAAGTAAGCATAATCATATAGCCAACAATATTTATTGAAAGCTTTTTCAGAATCTAAGCACCTTTTATGAACTTGAGCACCTGCTATGAGCCTAGCATTATGCTAAGTTCCAGATTATTATAGTGAACAAAGCAGATGTTAACCTTGCCATTGTGTAGCTTACAGTCTAATAAGAAAGCGCATAATTTCTTTAAAAAACAAGCAAACAAATATATATGTAGTTAAATATAAAGAAAAAGAACATTTTCCATGGTAGAAGCTAAGTGGGCAGAGAGGGCAGTGGGTATACCTTGAATTGTGTTCACTCAAAGTCTTTCTAAGTGTAAACATTTTAGCCAAGACCCATCTGAGAAGAAGGTAATCATGCAAAGAGCACTGGACCAAAAAGTATTATTGTCAGAAGGAACAGCAGATTTGCTAATAAAGGAAGGAACTTGGTGTTTTCAAGGATTTAAAAGGCTATTATAGCTGAAATAGTGTGAGTGATGAAAAGAGCCATGTGGAGGTGAGTTCAGGTGGGTCATAATATTCTCTCAGGAATTTTTTTTATTAAGGGCAAAGAAAGAACAATAATGGTAAGGGGTTTGGGATGAAATAAGCTTTTTTCTGTTCTGTTTTGTTTAAATGTCAATGCAAAAAAATTCAATAAAGAGGGAATAGATGAAGGTGTAGAAAAGAAAGCAGTTTCTGAAGATATAAACTGATGATTTCTCTTTACTCAGTGAAATAATAGGCATAGTTATCCACTAGGGAATGGTTACTTAACTCTTGGGAGATTGGGTTAAATGGAAAAACTTTAAAATGGTTATTTCATAGACTGGAAGAATACACTGACTACAGAATTCTCAAATGGTTGTGGTGGTGCCAGTCTATCCAACTGTGTGACTTTCTTGCATCTGTGTTAAGATTCCTGGGTATAAGCAGGGTTGAACTTTTGCCAAGTAGAGTCAATAGGACAAAGAGCAAAGAAGTTTAAGTGATTAAAAATAGTGAGCAAAATGTTGGACCATGAACTTTAGGCTGAAGAAAAAGAGTTGACAATAACTGCTGTTGAGATTTATATGTACATATACATATGTATATACATACGTACATATATATACATATGAATATATACATACATACATATGTATATATGTATACATACGTATATATACATATGTGTATATACATATACGTATGTATATATATACATATATACATATGTATGTATGTATATATTCATATGTATATATACGTATGTATGTATATATATATATACGTATATGTATATTATAGAGAGAAGGGGCAGTACACTGGTAGTAGATTTACTAATCTTAATAGTGGAGGTAAATGAACAAAGCAAGCTACTAAGGAATATTGGGTGAGAATAAGATGTGTGAATTAGGACTGTAAGCCAGGTACAGAGTCTTCAGTTAACAGTGAGGAAAATGTCCAGGAGCTTGATGAAGACAGCAGCTTATAAAGAGGATGGCTAGGGGTTAGCTATATGTAAAAGTAGCATGGATTTGTTTGTTTTGTTTTCCTAAGAAATGGAAGGAGGAGTGATTTGAAAGTGATGTTGGATAACAAAGAGAATACCAACCAAAGTTCCCAAATATTGAAAAAAAGATTCTAAGCTGTAGCTTTATTTGGTTAGGCTCAAGGGTCTACCACCTTCCAAGGGAGATTCAGTTGTCCTTTGGAGGATGGTGGGCAATGTGGCTTTTATTAAGGTCTAAGGCTAATGGTAGCTGTAAAAACTGCAGCAATGGCTATAGAGAGGTGGCTCTGCAGAAGCTTTTTCTGTTTAAGAGATCAGGGGTGGTTACTGGGCTTTGCATCCATGATATAATGGAATGAAAAAACAAATTATAGAAATAGGATAAATAGTACAATCCTATCTACATAAAATTTTATATAGCTTATCCCATATTCTTTTCTAACACTAATTCAGAAGATGTTAATTTAGCTTCCGAAAACTTAGTGATATGTAGTCAAATAAGCTCACGAAAGACTGCAAACTAAATCCCCTTCTTAGATTATCTAAATGATTCACAGTATACATTAGTATTTGAAAGACTGTGAGGGAAATGCCAAACATTTTCGGAATACATAGTAATAATAATCCTCTTTACATTAGTTTCTTGGTAAAATACTCTTCTTTTTAGAATGAAAAACATTTTTTATCGGTATACTTCTTAACATCCTGCAATTGTTTTTCTCACTAAGAAAAGGAAGGACTGGTTTAGGGAGATGTCTTACAGGATATTCACCAAACTGTTCACAATATTTGCTTCTGGGTGGTGGATTCTGGATAAGTTTTTTGTTTTGTCATTTGTATGTTTTATGTGTTTGAATTTTTATGATAACAGCCTTTTTTTTTTTTTTTTCGAGACAGAGTCTCACTTTGTCACCTAAGCTGGAGTGCAGTGGCGTGATCTCTGCTCACTGCAACCTCCACCTCCTGGGTTCAAGCGATTCTCTTGACTCAGCCTCCTGAGTAGCTGGGATTACAGGCACACCACCATGCCTGGCTAATTTTTTTGTATTTTTAGTAGAGATGAGGTTTCACTGTGTTGGCCAGGCTGGTCTCAAACTTTTGACCTCAAGTGATCTGCCTGCCTCAGCCTCCCAAAGTGCTGAGATTACAGGCATGAGCCACCTTGCCCAGCCTGAACAAGAGTCATTTTATAATGAGGGAAGGGATTTTAAATTATGGGCCTAAATATTTGGTAATAAAATAGTGAAATTCTGACCTTGTATCTGACATCATACTGTATTCCCATAGAGTTAAAGACTCAAATACAATAAATGAAATTATAAAAATAATCACAGAAAATATGAATGAATGTCTTAAATTCTTGGAGTTGAGAAGATAGTATTCAGTGTATGTCTTGCTCAGATCTAAATGTTATTCTCCACTCAATGGCACTGGGACTCTTTAGAGAAATGGTTGATGGAAGAGAAAGAAAAAGATATGCCTGGAACATGTTTTTATGTGTAGAAGTTCTTAAAGAATGATGATGGCATATCAAAAGGACACAGAAGCCAGCTCAAAGGTGCTCTCTCACTGGGCATGTTGGCCAATTTGAGCATCAATATATATATGATAGTAATGGCTTTAATAAAATAGGAAGCTGTAAATAAATAAATTGAAAATTTTTGAGGTACAAGATACTTACATAGCCAGAAAGTACCTTCCTACAAAATACTAACTACAAAGGGAAAAAGAATAATTTTACAGTGGAGAAGACTAGAAGAACTACCTTAATTAAGTTAATATCACCAGTAATGGGGGAGAACAAGAGCATGTATCACCAGATAATATGCAAGGAGAACTCAGCAATATTTCTGTGATATTTGTACCAAAAATTAATAATTTAAATCTAATCATGAAGAAGCGTCACACAAATCCAGATTGGAAATATTCTGCCAAACATCTGGACTGTAATCTTCAAAAACGTCAAGATCATGAAAGTTAGGGTAAATCTAAGGAACTTCCAGATTGAAGGAGACTGGAGAGAACACCTGACAAGTGAATGCAACACGTGATTCTAAACTAAGTCATTTTGCTGTATAGGATGATACTGGAACAACTGGTGAAACTTGAATGGGCTGTGAGGATTAGATGGTAGTATCAGTTTCCTACTTTTATCAATATGCCAAGTTACAAGGTTGTATTAGTGTCCTCTAGAAGAATGTCCTTGTTTGTAGGAATCACATCCTAAATTATTAAGAAGTGATAAGTCATCAGGTCAGCAACTTACTCCCAAGTGGCACAAGAAAAAATATTTTTTGTTCTATATTTGCAACTTTTCTGTAAGTGTGAGATGGCTTCAAATTTTTAAAAATTACAAGCATACATGCATATATTTCAGTAAATTATGATAATTTTTAAATGGGTGAGAAAATGTTGAACACCTTACTTCAAAATCAGCAAAAGATGTTAAGAAGATATTCTCAGAAGAAGATACAGAAATGGCTAATAAATCTTGCTACGTCAAAAGAAATGTAAACCGGAACCAAAGAGATAGCACTTAGCAAACAGTAGCTGGGCTGGCATAGTAAAAGGATAATAAATTTTAGCCATCATAATTATTTCTGTTTATATGTTTGAAATATAGTTGTAAGAAACATTTTATTAACAGATTAATAAAGTTATTTTTACTTTGGAAAAAATGTAACTATTTGGGCAAATATTTTTCATCTGAACACAATCAGCTTTTTTTTTTCCTGTCCCACTTTTTCATTTAAGAAAAGATTATTTGGAGATCAGTTCCCCTTAGCTATAGGTCCCTAAATGGACAGTGACTGTATTCCATGTTTCTCCCACACAACTTATCTCACTTCTAAAAGTGAATTAAAATATTTGATAACATATTGTCCTTATTGCTACTCACTTAGCAGACAGTAATTTTGTACTAGTCCCATCCCTTCATACCTCTTTAATTGCGTACCTTATTCCATCTAGTCATCCCACCCATCCTGCAACTGGAGCATTACATTATTATATTGATCTCATGAGGATTGATCATAACAGTTATTGGGAACTGATTTTTCTGTCAAATACTATTCTTAGCGTATTACATTTGTTATCTCATTTAATTCTTCTAAAATCCTATGAAGTTTGAAAAGAAGGAAATAGAAACAACAGGTTTAGTTTATATGAAGTTACATAGAGACTAAAACTCAAGGGACCTCAAACAGCCATATTATTCTTGAAAAAGAACAAAGTTGGAGGTTTTATATTTCCTAATTTTAGAACATATTACATAGCTACACTAATTAAAACAGTGTGATATAAAGTAAAAATTGCATATAAGGACAGATATACAAACCAATAGAATAGATAGCCCAGAAATAAACTCTGGCATATATGGTCAAGTAATCTTCAACAGGTTACCAAGATTACTCACAGGGACTGTTAAACAAATAGGAAAACTGGGTATCTACATGCAAAAAAAAAAAAAAAAAAAAAAAAAGGCTAGATACTTGTCTTACACTATATGCAAAAACTAAAATGGATTAAAGACCTAAAACATAAAAGATTCAAGACTATAAAAATCCTGGAAGAGAATATGGGAGAAACACTTCATAACCTTGGATTTGGTGATTCTTTCCTGGATATGACACCAAAAGCACAAGAAATAAAAGCAGAAATAGACAAATAGGACTACATCAAACTTAAACTTTTGTGCTTCAAAGGATTCAATCAACAGTAAAAAGGCAACGTAAGGAATGGTAAAAAATGTTTGCAAATTATTTATCTGATAAGAGGCCAATATCTAGAATAAAGAACTCCTACAACTTGACAACATAAAAACAAATAACCTGACTTTATAAAATTGACAAAGGACTTGAATAGACATTTCTCCAAAGATGATATATAGATGGCTAAGAAGTGTATGTATAGTTGCTCACTATCACTCATCATTAGATAAATGCAAGTCAAAAACCACAAATTACCCCCTCACATCTATTAGGATAAAAATAGGAAAGGAAAAAATAAAAAGGAACAAAAGATCAAGTGTTGTTTAGGATGTGGAGAAATTGGAACCCTTGTACACTCTTAGGATTGTAAAATGGTATAACTGCTATGGAAAACAGTGTGGCAGTTTCTCAAAACCCTATGATCCAACAATATCACTTCTAGGAATATGTCCAAAAAAAACTGAAAACAGGGATTTGAAGAGATAATAGCACACCCATGTGCATAGCAGCATTATTTACAGTTGCCAAGAGGTAATAGTAGTCCAAATGTCTACCAACCTATGAACTGATAAAATGTAATATATACATACAATGGAATATTATTTAGCCTTAAAAATGAAGGAAATACATATTTCATATATAAATACATATGTAAAATACATATTAAAACATGGATGAACCTTGAGGACATTGTACTAAGTGAAATAAATCAGTTAAGAAAAGATGAATATGATTCTACTCATATGAGATATATAAAGTAGTTAAATTCCAAAACCAAAAACAGAATGATGGCTACCAGGGGTTGAGGGAAAGAGGGAAATGGGGAATTGTTGTTTCATGGATATATAGTTTCAGTTTTGCAAGTTAAGAAAGTTCTGGAGATCTGTTTAACATAATGTTAAGTTGTGCAACACATCTGTTGTTGTATATAGTTACCATTACTGAACTGTATATTCAAAAGTGTTTAAGATAGTAAATTGTATATTATATGGGTTTTTAACCACAATTAAAAAAGAAAAAAGGGAAAAAGGAGATTGGATTAAAAATTCAGCATATTCTGTTAATAGAAGATAAATCAAAACCATACAAAGAAATACTCAAAATGACAAATTTATTCCAAGCCAAAAAAAAATGAAACAACACAATGACATACCACTTCATATCCTCTAGGATAGTTAGAAGGAAAGAATCAGATAATAACAAGTGTTGACAAGGATGTGAAGAAATCAGAACCCTCATACACAGCTGGTGAGAACATAAAATAGTACAGTCTTTTGAACTGGTATGCTCTGGCATTTCTCAAAAAGTTAAACATAAAGTTACCATTTGACCCAGAAATTCTACTCCTAGGTATATGCCCAAAAGAATTAAAACTGTGTATAACAAAAACTTGTACATAAATGTTTATAACAACATTATTCATAATAGCTCACAGGTGGAAGCACCCAGATGTTCCTCAACTGATGAGTGGATAAAATATGGTATATCCATACCATGGAATATTTATTCCACCATAAAAAGGAATGAAATATTAATACAGAGTATACAACTCAGATGAATCCTTAAAACATTATAGTAAGTGAGAGAATCCAATTGTCTTTGTCCGATTTGTGCTGCTATAACAGAATATCATAGACTAAGTAATTATAAACAATAGAAATTTATTTCTCATAGTTCTGAAAGTTTAAAAGTCCAAGGGCAAGTTGCTAGCATGTTTGGTGTCTGTTAAGGACCTAGTCTCCACTTCCAGAATGGTACCTTGAACACTGCATTCTCCAGAGAGGAGGAACCCTGTTCCTCACATGGCAAAAGAATGGAAGAACCAAGAGAATGAGAAAGGACTGAACTCACCCTTTTGTACTGGCACCAGTCCTACCCATGACAGTGGAGCCCTTATGGCCAAATCGCCTTTCAAAGTTCCCACCACTTTATACTGTAACAATGGCAACTAAATTTCAACATGAGTTTTAGAGGGGACAAGACATTCAAACCATAGCACCAGTCATAAAAGAAAACATATTACATGATTTCATTTATATGACATAATAATATGAAATAGAGAAAGAAAGTAGATTAGTGGGTTCCTTACAGCTGGGAGAATTGGAGGTTGATGAAACACATATGAGATTCCTTTTTGAAGGAATGAAAATACTCTAAAATTATGGTAATATATAGCTGTCAATATACTAAAACCATTGAATTGTACACTTTCAGTGGGTGAATTGTATGGTATCTGTATTCTATCTCAGCAAAGTTGTTACTCAATAAAAGAAAACAGACCAATTGAATTTAGCCATTGGAGGTCATCAGTCACCATGATAAAAGCAGTTTTAATGGATGGGATGGTTATGGTAACAGCCTACTTGTAATGGATGTAAATAAAAATGTTGAGGATTGGAGATACTCAGTATTTGAAAATTCAAGGGAGTTTGGTGCAGAGAAATAGAGTAGTAGCTGGCAGAGGAGATGGGACAAGTGGTGGTTTTATTTTTTCTCAAGGGAGAGATAACAGTGTGTTTTTATGTTATAGGAAACAATCACTAGAAAAGGAGAAGTTAATAATGGAGGAGAGAGAGGAAAGAATTACCCAAGTGATAGTCTATGATATGAGGCCTGTGTACAAGTGGAGGTACTGGCTTAGTACAGGAGTTCAGATACTTCACATATGACAGCATGTGAGAAGTTAGAGTATATATTTGGGCACACATGCCGATAGGTGGTATCTTAGTCTGTTCTGGCTGCTATAACAAAAATACCATAAACTGGGCAGCTCATAAATAACAGAAATATATTTCTTATGGTTCTGTAGGCTATGAAGTCCCAAGGTAAGGGTGCCAGCATAGTCAGGTTCTGGTGAGGGCCATCTTTCCTCATAGATAGATGTCTTCTCTCTATAACCTCATATGGCAGGGGTACAGGTTCCCATAGACCTCTTTTAAGAGAGTGTTATTCTCATTTATGAATGCTTCACCCTCATGACCTAATCATTTCCCAAAGTTTTCACTTTTTTTTTTAATGTTATTTAATTTAATTTTTTTAAATGTTATTTTTAACTTTTAAGTTCAGGGGTATAAATGAAGGTTTGTTACATAGGTAAAGTTGTGTCATGGGGGTTTATTGTACAGATTATGTCATTATCCAGGTATTAAGCCTAGTACCCATTAGTTATTTTTCCTGATCCTCTCCCTGCTCCTACCCTTCACCCTCTAAAAGGCCCCAGTGTGTTCTTTTCCTCTGTATCTCCATGTGTCCTCAAGTTCTCACCTTTTAATACTGTTGCATATTAGGGCTCAACATATAAATGTTGTGAGGACACAAGCATTCAAACCATAGCAGTTAGGTAAATGTAGTGGTAGGTGTCCCTTCTGGCTGCTTCTGTTTTATCTCAGTGAAAAGTTATAAACTTATAATGAAGATAAAGGAAGAGATATTGGAGGTTTCAACAACAACAAAAAAGAAAGTATGACATTGTCATTTAGGAGAGCGACTGTATATATAGTGGGAATAAGGCCTATTAAGGTTTGTGGTCATGAAATTAAAGTCATACCAGTTTGTTTCTCTGGCCATTTTTAGCTACACTGACGCAAGTGTGGAGTAGACAGAGGGTTGTGTTTGACCAGAATAGCAGTAAGTATGACAAAGCAAGAGAAGAGCAAGGAAGTGAAGATAAGGATTGACCATGGATCGAGATGGTTTATTAATTGATCGTTGTGTGGTAGACGATGTAGAGATCTCAGCAGGGTCAAACGGTTGCATTTGGGTACTAGGTGGAAAGAAAATAGATGTTATGTAGACGGGTGTGCATGAAATTGAGATTATAGAGGTATGGCACTTACTGATAATGACATGGTCTAAGAAACGACCATGGGGATGATCGACTTGAATAGAATGGAGATAAGGTCATTGGAAGAGAGATCAAAAACTGAAAGGCCAGAGTATTAGATGAGTCATGACCCAGAATTGGATAGATAACGGCAACAGTGAAGGATAATAGGAGGCATAGTCTGAAAACTTATTTACATCAGTAATTGAAGGAGGTCAGAGTGATGTCAAGCTGAGTTATTTTTCATGAAGGATCATAACCTCTCTTAATAGGATGCTTGTCAGACCATGGATTGCTTAGCCCATACATGTAATTTGTGCATCCTCGTATTCTTAGTATTTTCTGAACTGTGGCCCAGAGGTCTCTGCTGGTCATTGTTGTTCTTGGTGCCCTTAATACGTTCTTAGACTTTATATGTTCTTAGTTGAACATCCATGGTGAAGATAATCAAATTCAGTATTCTTAGATGAAAAGCATCAGAGGAGATAAATCAGTAAATGACAGCCTTCAGGGTAACAGTAATGAAATTTTTAACTTGAAAATTGCTTGTGAATAGACTTCGCCATCTCTGTAGTCACATACAAATTATATGCTAATATAACTTTAGCTCAGCAAACTATTTTATACAATTAGTTGAGACACTTAATATTGGGCCTACTGCCTTACAAAGGTATCTCAGTATTTGTCATAGATGAATACCTAAAATATATGTGTAAATAGAATTTTGGTAATACAAATCATACTTTCTCATTTATTTGCATGATAAATATCAAAAATGCTTCATCTTCACTTTAAATTAATCTTGATTGGGAGTGATAATAGCTTCTCATCCTAAGTGTTCTATCAAGTAGTTAAATCAATATTTAAATACACCAGAAGTTATTATTTTTAAAAGCCCAACAATGACTGATTTTAATGAGAAAAATCATTATTGAACCATATGATTTCAAAGTCAGAATTGACAACATAGATTAGTGCAACCCTTGGCTTTACAGGTGAGGAAATTTCAAGGACCAGAACAGAAAATTTAAACAATTTACCACACATGTACATGTTGACACAGAAATAGAACCCAGACCTTGAACCTACCTTCCACTGTACAATACCCATATCTAGTTTATGTATTTGTAAGTCTACACTTCTCAGTATTGAGTTTTCTTTACATATTGTGCACCAAGTACATTGTAAGTGAGGCCTTGGTGGAGGCCTCCAGCAGTGCAACTAAAAGAGAAATCTCTTCCTATAACTAGGCACCTGAATACTTCTTTTGGCTGTGTTGAATGGAGCCATGTTCAGACCTCCTCTGGGCCACATTAGTGAACCCACAGGCCTTTCATTGAATCTGAATCTCACTCTGGGGCTTTATCTTAGTATAGCAAAAAGAGCAGGTAATTTGAATTTTAAAAAGTTTGAGTTTTAAGTACCATTTGTGTCTCTTAATTGTTGTACAGCTTTGGGCAAATTATTTAGCCTCAAAATGGTCTTAAAATCTCAACCATAAAATCGGAAGAATGACTATATTTACTTCACAAGGTTATTCTGTTCATCAAATGTGGTGACTGTGATGCAAAAGTGTTTTGATAATTTACTATGTACCAGATACTTTATCAGTTGATATAATTAAAATCAGGTAGTCTTATTGAAAATCAACCTAAGAGCCTGTTATCTATGTATAGATTTTTCGCTTATCAACAAGTTATTTTAATATCACCTGAACATGATCTTATTTTTGTAACTTACCTTTTCAGAGATAAAATCGTATCTCCTGTTACCCAAGGTTTTTTGTTGGTGGTAGCAGTGTTGTTATATTATTCTTTACTCACATTTAAATATTTTTCTTATTAAACTCCTCAGTTGAATGGACTTTTTTTTCTCTTTCTTAATTATTAAAAGATTTTTAAGTGTCTCTTTGAAGACTTAAGTGTTCCTTTGTTTATTGTTTCCGAAACCGTAGTTTTTAATCTGTTATTTATCATCTACCTGTACTTGACTTCTTTTCTAGATATACTACATCTGATTCTTTTTCTTACAGCTAATTTTTTTATCTTAATGAGATTGAATAACAAAACTACTTTTCACAGTAAAACCAATGTAATTTGTTGATAAGAATTAAAGTTATCTGATTCAAATATGTCTTAGACCTCTTGAGGAAAATTAGTGATGGGCGGATAGAGTATTGATAAGCATGAGTTTCATTTTTTTCTGTCATCTCTAAAAAGTATTAAACTTGGTCATCAGAAAAGAGGTTTACATTTGTGTCATTTGACCCCTTTTATCCGTATTTATATATTAGTATGAAGAAATAAATTATTGCTAAACAACATGCTAATATTAGCAGAAACATGAGTAATGCACATGGAACAATTATACTTAAGAAATGTTAAGTACTTGATATTTTAAAGGTAAAAAGTAAAGTTCTAGTAATTGTTTTTATGTTCTTTCTACAGCTAATAGTTTTAAAGACACATTGTAGAACCCCCAAATAGATCATTTTAATATAAAAGTTGTTGAAAATGTATGAAAATCAGGCAAAATAGTATACAAATTTATATAATGTGATCATAAAATGATTAGAAATGTGCTGCTTTTGAAGCATGTTTTAAATACTTTGATAATATAATCTTTGTTAAATGTTTGGAAACATTAATAAAGAAGCCAGGATCATATTTTTAACTGGGTTTACTTCTTGCCAACTCCTGTTTTATCAGTGCCTATACTAAACACACAAGAGTAAACGTTCTCAAAAGTAAAGGATTTTAATAACAAACCAAAATTTTAGATGACAATAGAAGATAGTTACTTTTAGCAAAAATTTATGTACATATATTACTGGCAAAGAAACGTATGGAGATTAACAGTACTTCGTATTTTAAAATCAATATCATATAAAGGATTTCAATTTTGAATGATTTAATCCCATATATTGAAAAAGCCATAATTCACAACTGATATACCTAAATGTATTGATTTATTTCACTTTATTATCAAAGAATTTATTTTTCTAGAAATCTAATTAGGATTTATCTTATTACTTACAAAGCTTTAAGCATTGTTGATAGAATAGTTGGGCGTGGTGGCAACATGCCTGTAATCCCAGCTACTCTGGAGGCTGAGGCAGGAGAATTGCTTGAACCCAGGAGACGGAGGTTGCAGTGAGCCGAGATTGCGCCATTGCACTCCAGCCTGGGCAACAAGAGCAAAACTCTATCTCAAAAAAAAAAAAAAGAAATTAAGAAATATTGGCTTTGCATCTTCCTTTTTATTCTCATATCAAAGAACCCCCTATTCTGTGCAACAATGGTAACAATCAACAGAATGAGGAAATAACCTATGGAATGGGAGGCAATATTTGCAAACCATATATCTAATAAAAGGGTTCATATTCAATATATTAAGGAACTCAACACAATGGCATGAAAACAAGCCAGTTAAAAATGGGATAAGGATCAAAATAGACATTTCTCAAAAGAAACCATACAGATGGCCAACAGGTATATGGAAAAGTGCTCAATATTATTCATCATCAGTGAAATGTACATTAAAAACATAATGAGATATCACCTCACACCTGTTATAATGACTGTTATCAAAAAGACAGAAGATAAGTGTTAGAGATGATATGAGAAAAAGGAACCCTTGTATACTGTTGGTGGGAATATAAATTAGTACAGCCATTGCAGAAAACAGTATAGAGATTCCTTAAAAATCAAAAACAGAACCACCATATCCAACAACCCCGATTCTGAGCATTCAGTCATTTGACACTTATAAATGGAAATATATTCTGAGAAATACATTATTGGACAATTTCATCATTGTACAAACATCATAGATTATAATTGCACAAGTCTACATATCACAGTTTACCTACCTAGGCTCTATAGTATAGTCTCTTGGGCCAAGGCTGCAAACTTGTACAGCATGTTACTGGACTGAATACTCTAGGTGATTGTAATACAAGTATTTGTGTTTCTAAACATAAAAAGGGTTCGGTAAAAATACAGTCTAAAAGATAAAAGGTGGTACACCTGTATAAGGCACATACCAAGAATGGAGCTTACAGGGCTGGAAGTTGCTTTGGGTGAGTCAGTGAGGGAGAAGTGAGTGAAGGTGAAGGCCTAACATACTACTGTATGCTACTGTAGACTTTATATACTGTACACTTAGGTTGCACTAAATTTATTTAAAATATTTTACTTTCTTCAATAAGAAATTAACCTTAGCTTCTGTAACATGTTTAATTTATAAACTTTTACATTTTAAAAAACTTTTTGACTCTTATAATTAACAGCTTAAAACACACTTTATACAATTGTACTAAAATATTATTTCTTTATATTCTTATTCTGTATACTATTTTTAATTTTTTTACTTTAAAAATTTTTTGTTAAAAACTAAGACACAAACACACACATTAGTCTAGGCCTATGTAAGGTCATGATCATCAATATCAGTCTTCTATCTCCACATCTTGTCCCACTGGTAGGTCTTCAGGGACAGTAACAACACATACAGCTGTCATCTCTTGTGATAATAGTAACTTCTTCAGGAATACCTCCTGAAGGACCTGACTGAGTCTATCTTATAGTCAGCTTCTTTTTTTTTTATAAGTAAAAGGACTATACTCTAACAATAAGAAGTATAGTATAGTAAATACATAAGCCAGTAAAATAGTCATGTATTATTATTATTATGTATCATACATAATTGTTATGTGCTGCACTTTTTAGGACTGTTTGTTTACACCAGCATTGCCATAAACATGTGAGTAATTGGCTACAACATCATTAGATGATGGGAATTTTTCAACTCTATTATAATCTTATGGGATGATCATTGTATACATGGGCCATCATTGACCAAAACTTCCCTATGCAGCACATGACTGTATATCTAAAGGAAATAAGATCAGTATGTTGAAGAGAATTTTACAATCCCGTGTTTACTGTACCATTATTCACAATAATCAACATATGGAATCATCCTAAGTGTTCATCAGATGGATGGATAAAGAAAATGTGGTATACACACACACAATGGACTTTTAGCCTTCAAACAGAAATCTTATAGTTTGTGACAGCATGGATAAAACTGAAGGACGTTATGGTAAATGAAATAAGCCTAACACAGAAAGATGAATATTGCATGATCCCCTATTATTATTATAGGAACTAATAATGGTTTGGGGTAGAATTATTATTAGTGGATTAGAATGCATTGGCTATATTTTTGATCCACTTCTCTATAACCCATAGTCACATTCATCAGATGGTTGGCTGGAATTCATTTCATAATCTGAAAGCTGGCAGATTTTACCCCTTTTGCAAAGTGAATTGAATCTACTGCATTCAGATAGCAGCACTATGTTCTGAGAAATTGAGCTAGCCTAAACAAATGTGCGTTAAGATATGAAATAGCCATGATATTGCCCCTACAGAATATTATTTTTAAATGTTTCCTCACTTGTGAAAAAAAAAATGTGTCTATGTAATCTACAGTATTGGCACTGAAAAATGGAGAAATAACTGTATGAGAAATAGTCAAACGACCAAATCCCTCATTATCTGGAGCCGTATTTGTTTTGTACAGAACAGCATTCTTTTTGTTTGTTTTGTTTTTGCAAGATAGATACTTTTGGGTTTATTGTGGCTGTTCAATTACATGTTTATAGAGATGTACATATAGTTTTCCTGAACCACCTACCATTGATTTTGCACACTAAGCAGTGTGCTGTATTTCTTAACATTTTATATTCTATACTGCTGCATTCATGCTTCAAATTATATTTCATTCATTCTTTAGGGTATTTCTTCTGCCTATATGATTGCTTACTTAGAATCACAGTAAAGCAAATACTTGTATAATTTCAAGGTCACCCACAGCTGTTACAGCATTAGGCCCTTCAGTGTCTATGGAATTGCTATGCTCCAGAACCTCATTATCATGACATTAATGTTCAGTCATAGCATACAGATTGTCCATTATGCAAGATCTTAACTTCAGTTAATGTAAAGCAGATTTTCCTCATGCTTACTAAATTTTCTTTGAGATATTTCATAGCACTTGTAAAATATTTTAAAACAATAACATTAATGCTAGTATTCATAGGGGAAGTAAATTTGGTTTTCTTCTTAAATTCATCCATTTATTGTCTTCTTTTAACAAAGGAAGTGAATATTCAGTTTTCTTCATGTGTCTTAAAAGATCAAGTTTTAAAATTGCTATTATTCTAGAAGTTTGTTCTAAGAAAATTTACTTTGATGGAAGATGAGCTCAGGTGATCAGGACATTGATTCAGGTGTACTTGACATAGCAGTTCATTAACTATGTGTTAATTATGTATGATTACTCCTGAAAAGCTATAGCAGCTTATTCTTTTAGGTTGCTTCATTAAATCATTAATTTTCTTGGAGGTAACTAAGCCTGACATAATTAAGTCATCTTAGTCTCCACAGATTTTTATCTTCCCATGATGTCAAGAACACTGAGCAAGTTACTATAAAGCATTGTAACTTCTTCCCTGTATGTATTGACTTCATATTTTAGGATTATATAATACTATTTTGACACATTCTTAAGTAATCTAACAAATGTATACCTTTTAATTATTTAGTTAATATTCTAGCATAGATTTTATACTTCCTGTGCAATAACCCATTTGTGTATTTGAACCACTTCTTACCAACAGTTCTTTGACCCATGGCTACATAAAGCTGCTTCAGTTTATCCAGAACATCATTTATGAGGAAGGATTTGATGGATCCAATCCCCAGGTATTAAATAGCTTCAAAGTCTTTTATAATCATTCCTGTTGTGTTGTTTTCAAATTCTCTAGGGTGCGGGGGTGGGGGAGCAACCTAGAAGGTTTTAGAATAATAAACAGTGAACAAGCTGTTTTCAAGCACAGAACATGTAAATATGCAGAGCACAAGCAGCCTTAGTTTGACTTTTATTGTGTATTTAGAGTTTCAGCTAAGTTCTCAGTGGAGGCACATAAGACATGCATATGCATTATCAACATCATTTTTAAATATACATTTGTAGCATTTGGGCTTAAGTAGCTACATTTTGAGAATTGCTTTTAAATCTGCAAGGCTTGTGCTTTTCTATTTAAACTGTTCATATTTCTGTCATTCGGGCCTTAATTTCAAATTACCTTATGACTAAGAATTATCTTAAGATTTTATTGTATTATGCTTTGTTTTATTGAATAAAAAATACATTTTTATTTGCCATATTAAATATTTTATAACAACAGTTTTTCTGTAGCTCTAATTTTAAAAACTTCCTCCAAATTTCCACTAATAAAGACGTTCTGGTTAGTTTTTACTTAAATAAAATGATTTTATTTCTACATGTCATGCCTTTCAAAATTCTTCCACAGTGATTTTAATTGCTTTTGCTACTAAATGATTTGCATTACATTTGTATTATTTTAGCAGGAGTATTTCTAATGCATCATTATTTTTATTGAAGAAGACAGAGAAGCTAAAAGTCTTAATTTTGGTATTATCAGCTATATTTGTGCTTAATTCGTGGATTTTTAAATATTCTTGTAAAATTTATTATTATATTTTAACAGTTTTTCCATGGCAAAATAAATTGTTTTTAAATTTGTTTTGATTGCCAGTTTAATAGCAGGTTGAAAATACTTATGTGTGTGTGGTAAAGTACAGACATTCATTTGTAGGTGGCTTTTCATGTATGTCATAATTTTTGTAATGGCTTTTGGTATTTAATATAATTTTATTTTGCTCAGTATTGCTCCATTTTTGGCTCTACCTAAGATTTATGAGTACTGTGCCTTTCCTTTGGTGCCAGTGCTTGTCTGGAGAGGTAAATTGGTCCCTGACAGACACCTCTCGCCACTTGCTGTGGTAACTATGGAAACAGGCATGTCATAACAGTTCCTATGATACAGTGTGCAGAGCTGCTGCTCTTGCAGGATGATGGCACATCTTCTGAGAGCAAGAAATTTTATACAATCCCAAAAGCAAAGGCAATAGCAAAAGGAATACACACACACACACACACCTTAAGAATCCTTAATAAGTAAGCTAGTATAGGAATAGAATGAAACATTTTGTTTTCTTAGTTGTTTATTCGACGATGAAAACACCACTATTTTCAAGAAACAATTTTTTTTTTCACAAAAATGTGTAGAGAGCAAATGAGCTGATTTGGCTTTCTGAAACAGAGATTCTATAATTACTGACTTCTATAAAGATTAAACAGGGTTCAGGTAGACAGTTCCATGGTGGATACCAACACTGTTTTTAAAGTAAAATATACCAGTAAGTTATTATAAAAATATACTTATAATTTTATTGAAACTAAAATATAATAAATTCCATATCTTTATAGATTGTACTATTTTGATAAATTACTTAGTCTATGTCTGTGTCAGAAATTTTAGATGAGTTAGAGAAGCCACAGAAATGCACCTACAAGGTACTACTTCAAAAAATATTACTCCTAAGTCAAAAATAATGTTCTGACATTCAAATAAATCTTACATTTTAAAAGAAAAAAGAAAAAAAAATCTTACATTTTAAAAGAAAAATCTAAAATTTTAAAAGAAAATTTTTATCTTTTTTTAACACTGTATTTTCAAATAAACTGAACTAATTGAAGACAACTTATAGACTAGACTCTAAGGAACAGAATATTGTTTACTACCTTATAATTAGCTTTGGTAGTAAATAAAGTCATTTAGCTGATCTGTAGAGATAATTAGAGTACAGACATTTACAAATTGCGGTCATAATTTTATTTAAGTTGTTATTTTTAAATATCTTAGAAATATATGATAAAAATGAAATTTGAACATAGATTTTACTTAGAATACCAGATTAAATATTTTCTATGTTCTCATAGGAATAAAATTATTTATTGTACAGCTGACAAGGTTTATTTTTTTAATCTTATGCCACACAGTATGCCCCATTATTATATGGCATAGCAAAGGAATTATATGTCCTAAAGGACACAAGAGATTTCTAGTTCAACCTTTGTTTTTGCAATTACCATTTTTTAAAATATAAATGAAGTATTATGCTCAATTATATTCTGTTGTGTGGGTACCCACCTTACTTAAATATCTTATCGCTTATTCATTTTTTGGCTTAATATTTTCATTCCCTTGATACACATGTATCAGTGTATCTGTCAGAATCATTAAACCTCTGTAGTGCTCCTGATTTCATGCCTAACTGCATTTTTGTTATAAACTTTTATCAGGTACTTTTATTTTTTTTTTATTTATTTTTATTTTTTATTTTTTAAAAGAATGAAAGAAAGAAAGAGGAAGAGATTTTAGAAAAAGAGAGAAAAGGAGAAAGAAAGTAACAGCAAAAGAAAGAAAAGAATGAAAGAGAAAGAAAGAGGAAGAGATTTTAGAAAAAGAGAGAAAAGGAGAAAGAAAGAAACAGCAAAAGAAAGAAAAAAAAATGAAAGAGAGAAAGAGGAAGAGAAAGAGGGAGAGAGAATGGGATTCTTGTTTTATTGCCCAGG
>CAUYQU010083818.1:0-48970 GCA_963574635.1 Cheracebus regulus
CTCAGACCTGGAACAACTAGACTTAACAAATATTTACAGAACTCTCATCCCACAAATCCACAAAACATACATTTTTCTCAGTATCACATTATACCTATTTTAAAAGTGACCACATAATTGGAAGTAAATCACTCCTCAGCAATTGCGTAGCATTTCACAGGTTTAAATAAAATATTGGTTGGCTGCTTGTTTGTTATTTTCATCCCCTATTCCTTCCTGTCTCCATTGTTAAGCACAATTATTGGCATAACAGAGATTTTTAATACCCATTTTTAAACTGCATTCTAGCCTGGGCAATAAAACAAGAATCCCATTCTCTCCCTCTTTCTCTTCCTCTTTCTTTCTCTCTTTCACTCTTTTTTTTCTTTCTTTTGCTGTTTCTTTCTTTTTCCTTTTCTTTTTCTAAAAAAAAATAAAAATAATTAAAAAAATAAAAAAATTTAAAAAAATAAAATTGGGGTGAGAGACAGAATGTCATTTGTTGTTCCCAGAATTGAATCTGTTTAAAATCTTGTCCCTTTTCTTCTTGTATATTCTGTTTTCTTATAGTAAGCCCCATTACTTTTATATCAGGGTGGAGGGGAGGATTCCGACAAGCAGAAGCAGAAAAAATATATATATATATATCTTCTTTTTGGAGAAAGAAGCTAACCTTTAGTTTCGGGAGATAACTAACAAATGATACTAAAATAGACTGGAGAGACCAACTGTAAGAGACACCTAGGGTGCTACGTTAATTTTTTGTTTCATTAACGGGTTGTAGTAAAGGAAAAACCCAAAGCCCTAATGAATATTCTTTGTCCCGATCATACTGAACTTCTTCACAGCACTGACATGGCTGGCCATACCATGCACCCTTGTTTACAAAACACCTTTTTCTCTTTTGCCAGGACCCATGCTTGTGTTACATCACTGGCTGCTTCTTCTACATCTTCTTCACTGGGTCTTCTTCCTTATTCAGGATGTTATAAATGAGACTCTGTTCTGAGCCCTCTTTATTTACATTCTCTTCCTAGGGAATCCAAACAGCCCCATGGCTTTCAATCCCATATGCTGATGGCTTTCACATTTATACCTCCACATTGGACGTCTTCCCTATCTCCTAGACTCTTTAACTGCCCAGATGACATCTTTTCTTAACTGTCAATTGGCATTTCTTTCATAACATGTCAAAACAAAGTTATTCCCTACTTTGCACCCTTGCACCCTAGGAATTCTTCCCCATACAACCTTTCCCTATGTCTACACATTATATCAGCCTTTCAGTTGCTCAAGCTAAAATCCTGAAAGTCATCCTTGCTTCCTCTTTTTCCTTTACATCCCATGTCCAATCCACCTACTTCCTGTCAGTCTCTACCCAAAATATGCCTGAATGCAACCACTTTACATCTCACTGCTATAATCCTAAACTACCAGCATCTCTCTTGGTCCATGCAAGGTGGTGTAGTTTCTACACTTGTGAGCATATTCTCCATACAACAGTCACAGTGTTTTTCCAGAGTAAAACTCAGTTTGCATCACTCTCCAGGTTAATCCACTGCAACTGAATTTAGAACCAAGTTCCCTATAACATACATTCTGCCCATAGCCTTCAAAGGCTCTGCATGAGTCATCTTCTTTTATCTCCACTCTCTTTCTTTGAACACCAAATTCCAGGCACACTGGCCTTTTTCCTGTCCCTTGAACACACCAAGATTGTTAGTGTACCAGGGACTTTGTACTTGTTCTTTCTTCTGCTTGGAACACTTACATATCCTCCCACCAACCTGCAAAAGACCTGCCCTTAACTCAGATCCTCACCACCCATACTCTACCATGTTAGCCTAGGTTCTCTTCTCCATAGCCTCACAAGTATCTGAATTAACCATTTCCCTCTCTATGAGTTATCTATTTTCTCACCCTGGAATGTTAGCTCTTTTAGAGTAGGGCTTCTGCTCTTGTTCAGCGCTATATTCACAGCAAAAAAGAACCATGCCTGGCTCGGAGCAGAGGCTTAATATGTATGTATTTTTATCTGACCAACTTTTAGCTAACCCAAGTTTGCCCACCACACATAAAAGATGACATGCAATAACTCTAAAAGTCCTTGAAATACTGCAATGCTGTGGGGGTTTGGTAGGGGGAGCAAACCTTAAAATACTGAAATGCCATAAAAGCCTTAAAGACTATCCCATAATTTTCAGTTTATTTCCAACTATTGAATAATCTAAGTGATTTCATGCAGTCATCAAAGGCATTTCCTAACTCACTCCTTCAAGTTGCTAGTCACTCTGCATAGCAGAAATAATGTTAAAATGATTAAGTGAAGTAGTTTATTTTGAATACACCTTGTAGGTTACTTTTTAAAGAAAGTTTGCCTTAAGCCATTTAATGATATTAATGACCACTCCTTAAATACTTTCTTATTTGTTTTGAAATTTCATGTTAGGATTTCTTAAGTCAAAGATGTGTAACAGGAAAACAGATGGAATACATATGAAAATACACACACTAGGCCAGGCGCAGTGGCTCACACCTGTAATCCTAGCACTTTGCGAGGTTGAGGCGGGTGGATCACTTGAGGTCAGGAGTTCAAGACCAGCCTAACCAACACGGTGAAACCCCGTCTCTACTAAAAAAAATTTTAAAATTAGCCAGGCGTGCTAGTGCATGCCTGTACTCCCAGCTAATCAGGAGACTAAGGCAGGAGAATCGCTGGAACCCGGGAGGCGGAGGTTGCAGTGAGCCAAGATTGTGCCACTGCACTCCAGCCTGGGAGACAGAGTAGAACTCCGTCTCAAAAAAAGAAAATACACAAATTCGTTTTTTTCTATTATAAAGATAATGATTTTGTTGTTGTTATTTTGTTTTTTGAGATGGAGTTTCATTCTTGTTGCCCAGGCTGGAATGAAATGGTGCAATCTTGGCTCCCTGCAATCTCCGCCTCCAGGGCTCAAGTGATTCTCCTGCTTCAGCCTCCCAAGTAGCTGGAATTACAGGCATAAGCCATCATGCCAGGCTAATTTTTTGTCTTTAGTAGAGATGGGGCTTCACCATGTTGGTCAGGCTGGTCTTGAACTCCTGACCTCAAGTGATCCACCCTCCTCGGCCTCCCAAAGTGTTGGGATTACAGGCATGAGCCATCACACCCAGCTGGTAATGTATTAATAGAGCATATATTCCAGGCAGCACTGCTAATATTTTACATGCAGAATCTAACTGAATTCTCAAACATTCCTATAAGGTATGCACTACTGGTATTTCCGTATTACATTAAGCCAACTGAAGTTTATAAAGGCTAAGTATCATCACAAAGTTATACAACCAGTAAGTGATGAGGCAAGAATGTGAATCTTCAATGGTCTGATTCTAAAGCCTGTATTCTTATTCCTGTAAATTACTGTACCTCAAATGATTATAGTACACTTATAAATTTATTTTCTTCTAATTCTTGATACAGTTTTTTCAAATCAAATCCTACTAAGATAACTAAAGGAAACAGTTTAGTGTAGATAACAGTTTATTATGTCAAACAAGTCTAGGTTTGCTAGATGTCTATATATCTACAGGATTCCCAGTGGACAGTGTAAGAAGAGACTGGCAATTATCACTGGTAGTGCGTAACGTAGGACCCACCCAATGTAAGCACAGAGATTTATTTGTGTCCAGGTAATCCTAGCTTCAACACAACTAAGTAAGATAGTTAACTCCTGGTGAAATATTAGTAATGGAATGCAATGCAATAAACCTTATTTGGAGGATCTTAAAAGAACAAAGCCTTCACTAATGACATTTTAATGAGGAAATGCATATGCTAATTACTGTATGCTAGCTAGTCTATAAAAAGCCTATGCCAAAGTAATGTAAGTATCTGCTGATTCAGGCTTTACTGAAAAGGTTTAGTTTTATATTTTAAATCACTGGGTAAAACAAAGAAAAAAAATAAGGAAAAAAATCCACCTTAAGTCCCAGATCTAGCTTGCTATCTGAGGAGGAGATTAACAGGGAACACTCAGAATAAGATAGACGTTTTTCCATGAGTATTTACTCAAGTCCCAAATTGATTATTTAGCAGTGCATAAATCTGATATAACCACTTGGCTAATGAAACATCAACACTACATTTTGAGGCAAGAAACAGTGTAGGCCCGGGGAAGAGCCAAGACTGCCAATATCCGGCAGTTGTATCCTAAATGTGTGTTCACATATATCATCTCCTTTCATCCTTGTGACATCCTTGTAGGTGGGGGGCAGGAAGGACACTGGCTAATAAACATTAGTGAGAGTTAAAAACATCCCAGGTTACTTAAGAGGCTGAAATTCCATAGACATTATGGAATTTTAAATCATTTTTTTCTCATTAGAATTTCACTTGTAACCTTTCTCTCAACACTCAATTATCCATACTTATGGAAGGAAATAGAGGCAACAATAAAATAAAATGGTAGGGAAACAAAACAGATAGAAAAGGTCTGTCCCTGTAGTATCTCCTTTCAAGCCTGCCCTGACCCTTTCCTGGCTTAACCTCATCATTATACAAGAAAGCCTCCACTTTCAAGCTGCAAAATGTTTTTAGGAACTCCTATTAGAGAGTGTTCATGAAAAATCAGACTTAACATGAGCTAGTGTGCATAACGGGGGGAAATAACACAGGATAGAGGAGGGAAGAGAACAGTTCTAATGCCAATTAATTAGCCATATGTCCTACAACAAGTTATTTAGCCTCAGAGATCCCAATTTTCTCCTCTGCAAATTAGGGAACTTGGAACAGATGGCCTTTTAGTCTGAATCTAATACTCTATATTTCTGATTCTAGCACACATCCAGTTCAAGATATGACTTATTCTTTAAGGGCTAGCTTAACTGCTACCTCCTCTAAGAAGTCTTTCCTAGTAAAGCCGGAGAGAACTAAGTTTTCCCTCCTCTTACAACTTATGCTACCATGTTTGTACCACTCTGCAATGATCAAGAGCACTGGTCAGAGGCCTTAGTTTAAAACCTCACTACTTGTTAACTGTGTGACCTTAGGTCAATTACAGTCATGCTTTGCTTAACAATGGGCATACATCCTGAGAAATGTATTGTTAGATAATTTCATTGCTCTGCAAACTTCACAGAGTATACTTTCAAAAACCTAGGTAGTATAGTCTACTATACACCTAGGCTCTATGATATAGCCTACTGCTCCTAGGCTACAAATCTCTTGTTACTGTATTTTGTACTGTACCTATGTAGGCAACTACGGTATTCAGTACAGTAACACAATGGCAAGTATTTGTGAATCTAAATATAGAAAAGTACTGTAAAAATATGTTATTATAATTTATTGGAACTCCATTGTATATGTTGTCAACCGAAACATTGTTATATGGTGCATGGCTACATTTGCCTATCTGATCTCAGTTTCATAAGTTGTCAAATAGAGATAATAATCCTTTAAGAGTCAAATTAAAGGATTAAATGATTGCAGGATTAAATGACTTCTGCAGAGGCAGAAAGATCACTTGAGGCTAAGAGTTCAAGACTAGCCTGGGCAACAAAGTGAGATCCTATCTCTACAGAAAATAAAAATTAGCCAGGCACAAATGGTACATTCTTGAAGTCCCAGCTACTTGGGAGGCTGAGGCAGAAAGATCCTTTCACCCTGGATTCAAGGTTGCAGTGAGCTATGATCATGCCACTGCACTTCAGCCCGGGTGACAGAGCAAGACCCTGTCCTAAAAACCCAACCAACCAAAACAAAACAGTGTAGACACTTCTTAGCATCTGCTGTGAATTCTGTGGTAAAACCAAAGTGATGGACACAGTCACCAAACTCAAATAACCTGCTTTTTTTTCCCTATAGATAAAAATAAAAATTTAAAATATTAGTCTTGCTTTCTGTAAGTTTAGAATACTTAAAATAATGAAATCCATAGATAGCAGAATATGGGAACAGATTACTATGGTTTGGATGTATGGATGTTTTATTCCCCTAGACCATAAGGATAATACTTAATCTCTAAGATCAGGAAAATCTCATATATGAGTTCAACATTTATTGGTTACCAGGTGCTTATGATAGGCCCTTGGGATACAATGATAAATAGGAGGTTTCTGACTTTCAAGGGTACGCATTACAGTGGAGGGAAAACAATTAACTTACAAGAATTCTAAAGGAATTAAAACCTTTAGACTTAAGATTTTCTTAACTATCTACAAATCTATCCTGCTACATATACAGGGCCACTTATTGAGCTATAGAGCATCATGTTATCTCAGAAATTGCTATCTCCTACTCCACCCCGCCAAACACATTTTCTCTGTCTCTTTCAAACAAAGCTGAATAATACAAAATGGATTACTATGTTAAAGGCTGACTCTATTAATTAATTTATTTCACAAATTTTAAAGAAAAATTACTTCTTAGAGGAAAAAAGACTATGAGTTTATATCCCTATACTTCTACTGTGAACATCTAGGCAAACAACCTGATATTAACAATGTGGGAACACACCAGTGAAGACTCTGGTTAAAATATTGAATATATTTTTCCCCTAAAGATATACAAGAGTAAATATATATGTAATTTTGAAAATATGAATGAGGCAACACATTCCTTGTTCAAATGGCAACATATTCCTCTTAGATTATGGTATCTGGGTGCTACCATCTTACATCATTGGTATGAGTTATTAGGAAAATAAAAACGTAAAAGAGAGAAAATAACTGATGTTATTTTAAAATGTTGTGTATATGTGTGTGGACATATATGTATATATAAAAACACTCAAACAACCAGCATTTATACAGTGCCTTTAGAAGTAAAAAGTGTGTGTGTGTGTGTGTGTGTGTGTGTGTGTGTGTGTGTGTGTGCGTGTGTACTAAGAATTTTGGCTATTATTTGGTCTGATTCCCTCATTTTATTGAGAAAACTGGTGTTCAAAGACGTGGTTTATTTGTTGTTCAAAAGCCAGCAGCTACTAGGTGGCAGATATAGAAATGAGCACAATTTCTGACTCCAAAAAGTAGGGCCTTTTACTACATGGGTCACAAATGTGTATAACAGTGTGTATATGTATACACACAAACACAAAATGCCTGGCACAAAGAAAAGTTATTAATAAATGGTAGCAATATTATTTCTCTTTCTTCTTTAAATTTAGCCAAACTTTCATTACATACACTGAGTGTAAAGAAGACAACTGCTCAAACCTTTTTCTTCAGAGAGAATAACAATTATCTGAACTTTGAACTTGCTATTGTTATGTCTTTTCTTACTTCACAAGTTCTACAGGCAGCTGACCATTAATAGTACTGGAACTAGTGAGCCTACCCTCAATCAGTGTCCACAATGTTCACAAAAGTTTGCCTATCAGTAAATCTCAGTGGGAAAAATCAGTCTAGTTCACACTTTGCCAATTTCAGCTTATGCTTTGAAACGAAAATAAATACCCAGGAATAATGTTTTATTTAAGAACCTAATTTCATACACATCAGTGCATTAAAACATGTCCCTATAGATGCTGCCAATACTGATCAAATCTGAATTATTTTTATTCAGTTGCTACAACCATATATCCAGATGCCTAGAGAAGAACATGGCACAAGGGGGTTCCAAGTGACATGCTCTGAATCCTTCCTGTGCCAGACAAAATTTAATTATATCCATTGTTTTTATTATTCAGAATATATTCACAGTCCATCTACTCAGCAAGAAATTCCCTTCTATTTTATTCAGTATAGCTTTTATGCTAAAAGAAGGGAGGAAAAGCTGTAGCTCCCTCTCCCATTCCCCATAAGGAGAAACGAGGCTGCTGGAGCCCAGGTGATTTCCCAAGCCCAATTACTTCACTGTGTACTCTTCTCTTCAACAGCACACTTTACCTAGGGACCCAGTCTGCCTAAACACCACACACTTAATGGAGTCCCGAAGCGTCTCAATTTCATTGCTTCTAACTAATAGGCTGTGATACTTTTTCCCCAAACAGATCAGAGCTCTTCTCTCACTCCACATCTTCCTCCTACAGAATAAAAAGGGGAGGGGGGAAGCTGCTCTGATGAAAGAGACAGAGTATAAATTCCTGTTGCCATGCCTTCATTACGACCTAATACCTGCCTTTCATATGGGCACAGCAACATCATTTAATACAACAGAGGAACTTCTTTTCTCCAGACAATGACAACAATAGGTGTTTCGTTATTATTCTGAGTAGAACACGCAACAGCAGGAATCTATACACTCTGTAGTAGTTAACAGGCAGACGAATCAAGTTTTTCTTTCCTTGAAAGAATTCTGAAATTGAGTGTCCAGAGAGTATTTTAGGGTTGAGAGAGAAAGCAGGGAAGTGCTAAGAAAATGATGATTTCTTTAAACTCGAAAGCCTTTGGAATATGTCGCTACCAGTCAAAGATAAAGATTTAAACGTCTCCCATTGTCTTCCACTATTCAGAGTAGATTCAGAATTCTTTTTGTTTTGTTTTGTTCTTTGAGACAGATTCTCTTGCTGTGTTGTCTAGGCTGGAGCATAGTGGCACAATCTCAAGTCACTGCAACCTCTGCCTCCCAAATTCAAGCGATTTTTGTGCCTCAGCCTCCCAAGTAGCTGGGACTACTGGTACACGACGCAATGCCGGGCTAATTTGTTTTTTGCATTTTTAGCAGAGGCAGGGTTTCACCACGTTGGCCAGGCTGGTCTCGAACTCTTGACCGCAAGCGATATGCCCACCTCAGCCTCCCAAAGTGCTGGGATTACCGGCGTGAGCCACTGTGCCTGTCCAGATTCAGTATTCATATTAACAGCTCACCCCCTATTCTGATTTCAGTTTGTATCTGGTAAAAGAATATGATTTCCAGGGGTAGGTGTTGTATCAAAGACACAACTTTACCTTCCTACAGAGACACAAAATTTGTGGTAGATTTTTTCTTAATCCTTAGCACTTCTGTTAATAGCTGTGTCTTACTGAAGATTTCCTATTCAGTAATTTAAGCATACTGGGGGAGGACCATCAGGAAAAGAGATTTTTTCAAAACTAATTTCTTAAAAAGGTTATGTACATTTTAGGATGGCATTTCTGCCATCTTCCAGAGCCATATCTAAGTGGAGATTTCAAGAAAAAACAGAAATATTACAAAACCCAGGCCCAAAGACACGCTGAAGAAATACTAGAGGTGTTTCTGAAATGTGGTGCCTCCCTATCCTCCAGGGATAATTTCGTGCTGCCTGAGATAATACCTATCATATAATGTGGGAAAGAATCAAAATAGTTAATCCACATAGATCTCAAGCCCTGCTAGAACTCACCAGCTTTCTTCTTAAGGCAAGACACAACAGTAACATTTAATTACATCTGACATTTAGCTTCAGATTCCATAAGTCATCCTGAATTATCTTTTGGGTCAAAACAGATGTAAATTCACCCACTGAAGACAGTTATTATTATCTTCAAAGTTAAAAACCCCTGACTGCTTGGGAAAGGAGAAACAGCAAACATGTAATAAGCTCTAAAAAGCATCATCACAGTCCTTCAAGGAAACACGCTCTATTCCTTCGTCTCCCTTGGCTAGAATTAATGTGACCACCTTAACTCAGGCCAATACTCCTGGACAAGCATGTAAGTCATGGTTAGTCTGGAAGGTATCTAAACTGGATTACAGGAAAGAAAGACAAGAGACATAGTCCTCTGGTCAAACTTTTTTTTTTTTTGAGACATGTATTCGCTCTGTTGCCCAGGTTAGAGTGCAGTGGCACAATCTCGGCTCACAGCAACCTCCGCCTCCCAAGTTCAAGTGATTCTCCTGCCTCAGCCACCTGAATAGCTGGAATTATAGGTGTCTGCCAATCATGCCCAGCAATTTTTGTAGTTTTAGTAGAGATGTGGTTTCACCATGTTGGCCAGGCTGGTCTCAAACTCCCGACCTAAAGAGATCCACCTACCTTGGCCTCCCAAAGTGCTAGAATTACAGGCGTGAGCCACCACATCCAACCCTGGTCAAACTATTATACTTACATTTGCCCAAGTTATAAGCTAACGCCTAGCACTTTCCAGGTCCAACAGATGATCTCCTTTATCATCTTTTCATAGCACTTTCACAGATTTTGATAAATCAGGAGCAAAAGAGAAGAAAGTGCTTTGAATATTAAATACAGATACGAAGAAGCCTAGAACTAACTGAATCTATTATGCTGAATTCATTATTCATTGAGAAAGGAAAAATCATAAGAATATACAGGGAAATAATAAAAGATTATTAAAGTAAATTCTAGGTTAGGTCTGAGATTTAAATAACCCTGACACTAGGTTACACGAATCACTGCACTTTCTTCCCCAGAGGCAAACCTATCTGAAACAGTCAGTAGCTGGCACAGGTCTGCTTTATCATGTTGGAAAATTATGTTAGATGAGTTAAATCTGAATAGTGCCCTCTACAGTGATTAACATTTCTTTACAATCTTTTCCTTAATGCTGGGCATCTTTGTCTTCTTGCTCCAAAAATCAATCATCCTTGTAAAAGGCTCTTCATTTAGGCTCTGAAATCAGATGCTGTGTCCTTAAACCTCTGTTACACTCACTGCTCATGAGCTATGTAACTTTACGTGAGTTACTTTACTTCTCTAAACCTCAAGATTTCTACCTGTAAAATGAGGATGCTATCTAGAAGGCAGGAGTCCCTTTTAATGCAAAACAGCATGTGCTTGGCACACAGCAAGCCCTCACTCAGTGTTAGCCTCTAGCGGCATTCAGGTTTAAGATACAAATCTATCTGCATTCTTACTTCATTGACTTACAATAATTTTCCATTAGTGTCTTCAAAAGCCATTTCTTTTCCCTCATTAAGCCTGATAAGGTGCAAACATATTTTTAGATAATGCCACTACCAAGAAAGGCTCAGGGTTGTGTAGGTTTTTGGCCTTGTCAAAACAGGTTGCCATCGGAGTTTAAGGATCACAGAATTGGTACAACAGAAACTCTAGGTACAGCCGGACTTGGTCCAGATGGAAGACAAAGGTAATGGAATGCCACCTATGATTACAACTACGAACTAAAAGAATTCCACTGGTTGATTACATTTTTACCATTTGGCTTTCTTCTCTCTTTGCACATACTGGCTTTCTCTGATTGACTGTAAGTAGTATCTACCTCATGGTTGTTTTTCTAGGGTTCTAGTCTTGCTTGCTTTTTGCCCGTGGGCCAGAACTCACACAGAAGTAAGATGATAACAAATGCAAGGAGGCTCCCTTTATCACCTTGACTCCTCTCCTCCCTGTCATTTGCTCCCTAAATGAGCATTCCATCTGCCCACATTCCATTCGAAGCATCAGCAGTCTCAGTGGAGTTGGTATCTTCAGAGTTCCTTTATACCATGTCTTTAGCTTTCAGATCATTACTATGTGGTGTGTGTGGACTAATAAGGATTAACCCCTCTTCCATTGATAACTGAGAAAGTAAGAGTTTACATAGGCTAAGGTGACCAGCACTGCAGCTTCGGACAGTCTCACATTCATCTCTGCAAGCATGATGGTGTGAGCGGCAGTTCTTAGCCTACTTACTTATTTCATGCTCTGGCCCCCTCTCAGCTTCTCACATTCTACATCTGCATTAAGTTTGTAGTGCTTTGCAATTAGCAAACTACTTACCATTAAATACAGACTTGTTTGCTCCAGATATCAGAAGTGACTTGAAAGGAATACCATAAAACTTTGGTTTCATTTGGCAAATTTATGGCAACAAACTCAAAATCAATATTCTATTTGTCAGAATTAAAGCGCCCACACTAAATTCATGAATTTCCTAGGAAGTTTTGTAAGAAATAGGAATTTTTCCCCCTTTGATGGCAAAAGTACAACAATTCATGAATAAAAGAGACTGTTTTTCTAAGGTAAGGAAAGGAAGGTACATGGCATTTTTAGCACCTACAATAAATTGTGTGATAGGGTACTTTCATCATTAGTTCAGTGAATCTTCTCAAGATCACTTCAAGGAAGGTATTACTGGTCCCATTTTTATAGTGAGAGTAAAAGAGATTCAATGAAGTTAAGTGATTTGCCTAAAACTACACAGTTAAAGCAAGGAGTTCAGTTTCAAAATCTAGGCATTTAAACCTAGTGACCACTTCTTTGTCTTTTTTCTGTTTTTTTTTTCTCTCCTGTCTCAGTCTCCTGAGCAGCTGGGATTATAGGTGCCTGTCACCACGTCCAGTTGATTTTTTTGTGCTTTTAGTAGAGACAGGTTTTCACCATGTTGGCTAGGCAGTTTTGAACTCCTGACCTCAAGTGATCCACCCACCTTGGCCTCCCAAATGCTAGGATTACAGGTGTGAGCCACCATGCCTGGCCTTCTTTTGTCTTTTCTTACAGAACAATATTGTCCATGTAAAATTAGAGCAATTAAAATGGTTACAAATGGTCTGTTGCATTTATTCACAAGAGGACAAGAACATATTGTAGCATAAAAATTTGAACGAATATGTTAATCATCTTCTGACTGTATTACGAACTTTAAAAATGACAAAGCAAGTCACTTTATGCAGTACATATATTCCTGCAACGCATGACTATGAAATAACATACGAAAGTTGATAATCTCATGTATAAACAAAAACTTGGTCTTGTATGACCTGTTTTCCCATTAGTAAGAAATAAGTGGATCACATTTGCAAGCATCATCTGCAAGGTGACATGTCATTGTGCTATCAAAGAGCACAATATCTGAAATTGAATTTAGTAAGCCTTCGATAATATACTTAAACCAAATGCTTGAAGAACATACTGTGTTGATGCTTCTGAAAACAGCAGACTGTCTTATCTCAGGGACTATTACCTACAGTATTTTTATAGTAAGATTTAAAATTTCTACTAGAATTTTATATTATTTTACCAGAAAATGTGATAGATTTAACGAAGTGTATTTAAATGGTTAATGATACTGGAAAGAAAACATTATAGTTGAAATACCCATTTCCTTCATTCTGAAAAAAATTATAAGCAATGAGATTATGCAATAGCATACACTGCAAATCCTCTAAAAAAAACTTCCTATTCCTTTATAAGCACACACAAAAAGTATACATTGGGTTAAACAGAATTTTAACATCAGTAAAATGAAGAGTAATGCAATTGGCAACCTGAGACTCTACCAGATGCCCATTTCTATAGTAATCAACTCCAGTGAGACCTAGGGAACCATCACCTCACCCTAATGCACTGTCTAACGATAGCTAATCCTGTTAGTCAGGATAACAAGAACTCAGCTCAACTCAGCCTGTGAGGTGAGCATCCCCACTGTCAGAATTTACTTCAACAAAAATGCAGCAGTGAGGAAATTTGTGAAATGATAGCTGAGTAAGCAATAGACAATTAAGGAATTTAAAACAGCTGCTAGGAGATGAGATGAGCCAACTGGCAGGAAAAAGATAGTTTTATACTAATTATCATACTTGAAAGAAAACAAGAGTACCCCCTTTAGTCCTTAATATACACTATTTCTTGTTCCATTCAAACATCTACCTTGCCAAAATAAAATCCACCAGGCTTTACCTAGCATACGTTTTAATTTGATTAAATACCAAGCAACACTTACTACTGTATCCTTGGTTAAAACTAAGGTATGGGAAGAAAATGCAAAGGGGAATGAATGATAGCAGAAAAAGGATGCCAAGCTAGAAGAACAATATTTCTTCTTATTGTGATATTTATTTGGAACATAACATTTTGTTCTGTATTCTCTTGTGCTCAGAAACAATCTAAATGTTACTGTGTAAACATTCTGAAGGATATTAAGCACACATGGTGGACCATTCCAGCTATTATTCATCCTTAATATGCTCAACCTCAAACCACAATCAGTACCGGATCAAGGTCAAATAAGCCCTTCCTGCTAACACACATTGCACTATAGAAGATGGCTTCACTAGATGGGTAACAAATGGCTAAGGACACAGTCAATGTAGCTGGGAATGGGGGTGAGAATCAGCACCTTTAAAAAATGAAGCTCATAGCTCAGACAAAATTTCTTCTCTTTCCTTCAACATCAAAGAAATGAATAAAAAGAGCTCTGAGGATACTCAAGAGAGAGAAACTGAACAACTGTTAAGTGTCAGGCACCTTACATGTATTCTCTCACTTATTGTCTCCCAGCTCCACTTAACCACATATTTTACAGACAAAGAAACTGAGACTTAGGCCGGCAATACTTTGTATCTCTCACAGAGCTACACTGATTATCCTCCAAATGGTCACCTGGGCATTAACCTAGCACCAAGCCTTATGTAACACACCAAATTCCACCAAAATGACTGTTCCTGACTCCTGAAATATGCATTTGGCTGTCTTCCTCAGTAACAAATTGTCATGTAATTACTTTTACTTTAATCCTACACAAGAATCCTTCCCTTCTAAGGAAATCAGCAATCAAACTATTGCCTGGCCAAGATTCAATGCCACAGTAGGGAGTTTGGCTTATACATGGCACAAAATTACAGTCTCTGCTGTCCTCCTCTGGTGTTTCCTATCTTCTTTCTCCAATTCCCTATTTATCAAGTCTTGGCCATAGGATGTTGCTCTTCAGACCTTGATTTGCATTATTTCGCTTCATTTTCATCTGCTTGTAATTGGTAGGTCATTTAGAGGCACATTCTTCTGAGAAATGAGGGATGAGCGTATGCCATCAGCTCTCCTCTTGCAACACTGACATTTCTGGAACACACAATTGATGGTCTTTCTTTTCATCAGGTTTATCACTAGTGCTGAGCAATTCTGGCTGTTCTTGGCATAATTCCTCCATTTGCTAGAATACTTTGGCTTACTCAAAACTTCCTGTTGGTACCTTTCCTTTCCTAAAGACAAATACATATCTAGACTTTCAGACATATAAATAGACATATAATAAAGAAAACAAGATGTCCATTTATGTCTACTGGCTAGCAAATGGTGGAATTCTCTAACAGCAGGGTACACCACTTATATTTATATGATGGTGAGAGTGAATCTCATACAAAGTTCTCAAGAAAGCTAAAAAGGACGTGGGATTCTGCCCTCATCATTCTCCATAACCATGATATATTCGCCAAACATGACAGTTCTTTTTTTCAAACTTCCACCTGATGGGCTGCTGATTTCAGATGAACTCCTGGACAATCCAGTGAATTTCCACTTCCACTAACTAAAGATCATCCCTCCATTTGTTCCTCTGTTTATGTTGTCCAGAATCTCTTCCTACAATTATTCACACACGAGAGAAAATCTCACTCACCTTTAGCCACTTTTCCTAATCTCAGACCATTTTAGCTACAGACCTCTGTAGCCCCCTTGCCCTTCCTAGCTTTCTGCCTCTTCCTCCTCAAAGATCTGCCCCTCTCAAAGAACTTGGCCTTTCAAGCCAGGATCTTACTCAAGGAACAGCTGTGGAATAATAAAACAAAAGTATATATGTTTCATTATTTGAGAGGTACCACCCCAACTAACAAACATCCCTTTCTATACAGAAGCACTTCGCAAGTGATGTGCTTCTGGCACATCAAAGGCACTGAATAATTGTCAGTGAATTATGACTATGAATGAATGTGACAGGACAAGGAAGTAAAAGCAATGCTTATCACCTGTTAATTAACTTTTGGGATTTTAATATGATTTGTTTATAAAAGAACTGAATTTTATCAAGTGAATTATTACATGTTCAAGAATTTAGATCTTTCTCTTTACCAGATAAATGGAAAAGTCATTCTGGCAGAAGCAATGATTGCCTAACAGGGCTGATCTTCTTAAATATTACAAAGATGTCTTCCAGTTGCCCGGCACAAGCACTAACAACTTCCCTTTCCTTGTGTGATTCCAAAACAAGACAAGCTGAGTATGCCTGACGATCTGTATTCTTCCTTTTCCTACACATACTGATTCATAAATGTTTGAGATCACCAGAAGAGACCTCTGAAAATTACACCAAGGAGCCATTAATTTGAATAATAAGTTCAGGTGATTATAACTTGAAGCCAAAAGTAGTAGTAGCTGTGACAAATCTTACCTCATGGAAAATTGACGCAGGAATGACTGCTTTACTGGGGTCAAATTTTTCAGAAGACAGCCTCTTAACTAAAGAGGAGAAGACTCGGACAAATGAATATTTAAGCATAATCTAGTTTATATGTACCTGAAAGGCAAGACTTACAGAAAAAAATTCATGTAAATAGCCAGAGGCCAGCATGAATGATTTAACAGGTAATCAAAAGATATATAATCTTACATATTTACATATATACCTATTAATTACCTATTTATATAAGTATATAAATATCTATATCTTAGATCAAGCAAAAAATGATTGATGTTTCCTTAAACTTATCCTAAACATCACCATAAATATTCTTACAACAAATGTGACTACCACAGTAAGAAAAGTTACAGATGAAATAGAGTGGGAATTTCTTCACTGTTACCAGGTATATTCTCAAGTTCACATGATTATAAAAAAAACTCTTTGGAACGGCTCCCCTACGAATCTACTACCAATCCACTGAATTCATTTCAAGCTGAAATTAGATTTGCAAAGGCAGTGCATAGAAAAGCATGGATTACAGAGCCAGAATACCTTAGTTTGAATCCCGATTCTACTACTTATTAGCCATCTAACTTTGGGCAAGTTTCTTTAACCTCTGCTGCCTCAGTTTCCTTATCTAAAAAATAGGGATAAACAAAGTACCCACCTTATAAAATTGCTCTAAGTGCTATATAAGTTCTGATAAGCTTATCATATTATGATCTCCAAAAGTAGAATGAAAAGAAATGGCTTCATGACTGACTGATTTTCAATCCTAAGTAGCATAAAATATGACCACACGTTAGCTCTTCTTTCTTCACAAGCCATAATTAAATAATGTATTCAACCTTTAGATGAATGTGATCCATGTCCTCCTGCAATCACAAATAGTAAGACAAGTGGCCTCACAAACTGGAAAAGGCCTCAAAGAGGCATTGATCCTATTCTTAATTACTGTCAGAAAAAAAGAGTTTAATGTTGGGGCTGGGTGCAGTGCCTTACACCTGTAATCCCAGCACTTTGGGAGGCCAAGGTGGGAGGATCACTTGAGGCCTGCAGTTTAAGACCACCAACGCAACATAGGAAGATCCCCATTTCTTGAAAAATAAAAAAAAGTTTAATGTCTTCTGGGCCCAAAGCAACAGCACTGGTTTTGACAGTTCAAATTTTTTGCTATCCCCGATGGATACAGTGATGCCAAAGGTGTTGCAAATAAATTCCAACAGTGCACTAGTGAATATCAGTTCATGAAGGGCCTACTGTGTGCCATCCTTTGCTCAGCAATGGAGATACAAAAATAAATAAAACATTATTTCACGAAGTTTAAAAGCAAAAGCAGATGTGAATAAACAACTATATTGCAAAGTATTAAACAGTATTTCAAAAGCTTCTAATAGTCATATTTGGTGGCTGATAAATTTGTCTCACTTTCACATATGAATTATAATTAGCATGAATAGTTATGCTATAAGTATATATTAAGCCAAAATATAGCCTTTTAAGAAAGAAAACACTGAAAAATATCTGTATCTAGCTGAAGCACAGAAAAAGAAATTTTGTATTGTAAATAAAGACCCTTCCCAGGGCTTAGTTTCCTCAGGCACACACTTCTAACTTCCGAAAGCCAAAGAAGGCTGATGCCTCTTGTTGTAACCACTAGATCAATAAGAAGGAATTTCTTATTTAGTTTAAGACATCCTTAGGACTCAAAAAAAGAGAGAGCTGAAGAAGTGTATTAATTTCAGATATAGTCAAAACCCTGTCTAGTCTAAAAGAGTTATGTGTTAAGATCTTGTTTCATTTATTCATTCATACATCCAAAAAAGATATATACTGATCATAATTGAGTTGTCAGGTCTTGTTCTAAAAACAAGGATTACAAGCAGGAATGTAACTAGTCATGTTCTTGCATTCTAGTGAAAGGGGCACACAATAAACAAATATTTACCCAGAGGGCAAAAGATGTGGCACATCAGTTACAGAGTGGGTGGAGGGGTCAGAAGAAGAAATTCTCATTCTTGGGGGATGAAACTCCCAGGGAATTTTACCCAGCACAGGCTCTACTTTCCAACAATGGCCTTTGCTCTTTGCTGTGACTCTCTACACTCTGTAGCTACTCATCTTTTTACAGTTATATAACCAACTGGTTTTCTTTTCGAGGTCAGGCACATTAATTATATTATTTTAATATTTTCTCTAGCAAAAAGATGACAGTCAATGATAAGTTGTTGATTTAAGAGCTAACAAATTTCCAGCATGCCCAAGGAACAGAAGAAAACAAAATCCTGAGGTACTAACTCTTGGGCCTCTTCCTAAAGAAAACCTGACTTACCTAAATTTTCCTCTACGACCCACCTTCACTGGCCAAACTACAATAAATACCTCCCCATCAATAAATCTACTGAGTTATATGTTCTATTAAACTTCCTTCTTCACATTCAATTCTTTCAGCTATGATAAAATGATGCAACTAAATTATAGGCATGCTTGTGAAAGTTTCTTTGGGTAACACAGACAGGGGGCAACAACAACAAGAAAAGAAATAAAAGAAAGAAGAAAGAAAAAGGACAATTTTACCTCCTAATCTCTTTGCTTAAGACAACTTCTGTTTCTAACCTCCTCCAGGGGGCTATTGAGAGGGAAACGGCCCAGTCCAGGGGTGCCATTTTCAGTTATTAAAGAAGCCAGTGGAGCTTCTGGCTCTGAGCAGCACTTGACCCAACGGGTGATGGGCAGAAGGCGGAGGAAAGGGAATTAACCAGCTCCCCGTGGTTAGCGTCTGCACACAGCAGGGCTGACAGCCCTGTGCCTCTCAGCATGGCTTCCAAAGAACAGCTCTCGGATTGCACAAGTTACTGCTGTCCGGGACTGAGCTGCAGGGAAGGGCTAAGGGCCAAAACCATGAGGGGAGGGTGCGGCCAAGAGAGGTACAGGATAAGAAATGCAATAATTAACACATTTGTCACCTGGTGGTGCAGAGCCATAAAATAGCGATGATAAAAGAACCGCAATGCTAGCGTAATTACCCTCTTCCAACCAACTGCCAAAGGTCTGGTGATTAATCAAAGTCTCTCTAGGCATTTCTCTAAACAAGCCCAGCCTCCGATCCCAGTGTAAAATCCACATGCCAGCTTCTGGAAGTGAGAAACAGGCAGTTGACTTGAGGATTTTTTTCCTCATCTGAAGAAACATGAATAAATCACACATCATCAAGTTTATCATTTTTCTCCTCAGAGAAAGATGAAATATTATAGATCATCTCCAGTACATCAGCTTCTTCACACTCCATTAGCATGAAGGGACTATTTTTGATATAATTTATCAAACCATTGGCCTCATTTCTCCCATTTTCCTTCAAAATGGAAACGTGGACACAGTGGACTCGGGCTTCCCCTTATTCACAAGCAGCCGCATCTGCCTTCTACCCTGGGGACTGGAAATAAGTAGAAGGGCATAATCGGTGACAGGTCATCAACCTGTACTGCCACCCAAAAGGCAGAAAGGAGGTGACCAAGAGATGAGAATGAAAGCCGGTTAAGTATGCATTAGTTCAATCCCACTGAGGTGAGAATATGGTCTTTTTTTTTTTTAATGAAGAATCTGTCTCTCTAACTACAGACAGTTTTCTTCTCAACCTATCGCACTTTGATGTGGTAAGGATCTGCTTAGAATGGCTGCTCAGTTAGTAGGCTACAAGCACTTATTGGGAGCCAAAAACATTTGAAAAGCAACAGAAAATTAAAACATTGACTCTATTTCTACTCACTCCTCCCATTAGGACCATTAAACAGTTTTAACAGCAAAGCTGAGAATCAAATGATCCACTCAATTCAATTTGATTATAAATTATTATTTTAATTAATGAGGTCCTACTATGTTGGAGGCAATTACCATATGGTTCCTGCTCCTACTCAGCTAAACAAATGCAATACCCCACTATCTGCAATATACAATTAGATGAGGGGTGTTAAGATGAATAAGAAAGTATTTCATTTGAATCTTGAAAACTGAGTAAAACATCCTGGATAAAGTTCAAAACAGGCAAGATAGCTAAGGGTAAAGAAACATCACTGAGAGGCCTAAAAGGGGAAATGACATTGGCATCAGAAGGGTGTATGGGTGAGATGTAAACAGGAGAAAAGGTTAAGCTAGGATGGTTCTTGAATGGCAAGCTGAGGAGTATTAACTTTATCACATAAGCAACAGGGAACCACTGAACGTTTCTGAGCATAACAGTAATGATTAAAACTACGTTTAAGAAGTTAACTCAACCGGGCGCAGTGGCTCATGCCAATAATCCCAGCACTCTGGGAGGCCAAGGCAGGTGGATGACCTGAGGTCAGGGGTTCGAGACCAGCCTGGCCAACATGGTGAAACCCTGTCTCTACTAAAAATACAAAAATTAGCCGGGTGTGGTGGTGGGTGCCTGTAATCTCAGCTACTCGGGAGGCTGAGGCACAGAATCCTTGAGACCAGGAGGCGGAGGTTGCAGTGAGCCAAGATGGTTCCACTCCACTCCAGCCTGGGCAACAAGAGCAAAACTGCGTCTCAAAAAATAAAGTTAACTCTAGCAGAACTGTGAAATATGACAAAGAAGGAGTGAAACAAAAATAAGAAGGTAGGAGAGAAGACTCCTACAACAGAATTTGCCTGTGTGTCCTCTCTAATGCGTACAGCTTCAAGATATGACTTGTTTCAGCAATTTTGTCAGTCACGCCAAGCATTAATAGGTGCTCAATATAATTTGGTGAAATAATAAATAGAAGTGCAAGGAGATCTGTGCAAGCATGTTCAAAGAAACACTGTTCATAATAACAAAAATGAAAACCATCTGAATGCTCATAAACAGAATAAATAAATGGTGGCATAGGCTTAAAACAGAATACTACTGAATACTATGCAGTAGTGGAAGAGCAAAACATAGCAACCTGAATTAATCTTACAAGCATCATCTTCCATTTAAAAGGTAAAAGCATCATCTTCCATTTAAAAAGTTTAAAAAGCACATATAGAGTAAGATACAATTTTTCAAAATATAAGCAACTATATATTATTTGTTGATTTGCATATGTGAAAAATATATAAAGAAATTTGTAACATCAATAGCAAATCTGGAATTGGTTTTCAAGCTGGGTGGTGGGTACATACATTTCCTAGCTTTATTTAATAATAAATTTTTAAAAACAAAGCAAACACAATAGTCAATAGAGGAATCTGGGGAGGCTAGCCATATTTAAAGTGACTGATGACAAGATAATAACCACTAAAGTAGACTGAGAAAGGGCAGCAAAAAGGAAAGAAGTCAGACTCTAAAATATCCCAGTCTGGAAAGTGACAGGCTTGCGCAGCTACAGGGATGGCAAAATGTAGGTTGCAGTTCATGTACCTGATCCAGACTGGGCAGGGAGACAAGAGAAGCCAAGGAATAGTGAAAGAACCAGAAATGGGGAGGGAGGGACCAAAGGGCTGGCCTAAGAGCAAAGAAGAAGGCACAGGGAACTAGCACTAGGGAGAAGGCCAGGTGGACCAAGACTCTAATTAAAAACAAATGAGGGGAAGCCTGGATGGAAGACTTCCTTTGCAAAGAATACCAAGAAGACATCTGTCATTAACCTCCAAGACAAACTCAACTGTATGTGTACGTGTTTATTTTATTCTTTAAAAACTTGAAAGTTAGCATCAAAATTTACTTCCCCTACCCTCACTTCTTAAAAATTGAATTCTGTACTACATTCATCCTTCTTCAAATGATAAAGTATTTTCTTCCATTTTAAGATTGAATTGGGACAGGACAGCTTGGGAAGTACATCAAAGTGGAATAAAAACATACATCAACCTTTCATATTTTTCTTCTTACAGAAACGCAATAGGACAACTTACTTTTTAGAATCTGAAGTTTATTAGGCTGGTATTTATTTTAGTTTCCCTGGGGGATACAATTTTGCCTTAGAAAGACCTGTGGCTCAAAGACTTTCACAATAAACTATTTCTACGTTTACCACATGTACCAGGAGAAGCAAAGAAAGTCTCCTTTGTGCAGCATTTTGCAGAGAAACGAGTCCTCCTTTTTTCTGCTAGCAGCATCATTTATTCTGCCATTAGAGCTCCTGTGACCACTACCCAAGCCACATAGTTACAGCCCATGGAATTATACAAAAGGCTTATGTTGAACATCCAGCTAGGTCTGAAAGAGTCTGAGAGTAGGAGATAAAATACCACCCAGAAATAATCCCCTTTATGTACAACCAAAGCATGCATCCTAGCATTTGCAATGAAGGTTATACCAAGCCTGTTGGCAAGCTAGTAAGGGTTAGCCTCAGACTCCTATAATTCCCTCTATATCAGAAAATTTATACTAGGCTTAGAGATCAAGTTTCACATAAAGGAGCCCTTATCCTGCTAAATTTCTGTCTCCTGTTTCTGGGGAAATCACTCTTTACAAGTTGAATATATGGGCCCAGTTCACAACTCTTTACCAGCGCTAGAGATCTGCAGAAAATATCTGCCAAATCACCATGTGATAAAAATAATTCACATGGATATAGAAGTCAGACATGGGTTTGAGAATCTCTCCAGTCTGCCAAGTTAGCAAATGACACTGATGGAGGTGCCCAGGAAAACTATGATGTGCAGGTGCTAAAAATGCATGCAAAGAAAAGCACAATGCAACACCTCCGGATAATCACAGCTGTTTCTGAAGAAATCTCCCCTGCTGTATGGGTAACCAAAGCTCATTCTTCAGGACCTGAAAAATTAACCACTAAAAACAAAAAGGAATAGATTTACATTTCTCTAGACTCAAAAGATGTGTCTCTAAGAATGTGAAGGACATGCAGACTCACAAACCCATGTATTTTCTCCACTTCTCCAGACTTGGCTGGGTACAACCTAGCGTAAGCCACCCAAGGTTTAGTTCCAATCCTCTCTGAGCCATAAAATATCACAGAAAGATGGAGAGCTGGTGTGATGCACTTGCATTCCAACTGACTCTGCTGAAGCCCATGGTGCCCAGCTGAGCCAAAGGTGGGGCCAGAGCAAACAGAAGAGAAGGCAAACCAGGAGTGTGAGACAGCGGGAAGGCCTACCCACAAAAACAGTCATAAACAATATGACGATACACTTCCTCATGAGTCACAGTGGGTTGTTAAGAAGCTTCCCACTTGCTGCTGGGCATTCCAAAAGATATCCGTGAGACTCTGTCATATAAGAATGGAAATTCACTAGGACCCACTTTCTTTTTCTTTTTCATTTTTTAGACAGAGTCTCACTCTGTCACACAGGTTGGAGTGAGCGGCACCATCTCAGCTCACTGCAATCTCCACCTCCTGGGTCCAAGTGACTCTCATGCCTCAGCCTCCCCAATAGATGGGACTATAGGCACCTGCCACCAAGCCTGGCTAATTTTTTTATTTTTAGTAGAGACAAGGATTCACCATGTTGGCCAGGCTGGTCTCGAACTTCTGACCTGATGGGATCCACCCACCTCAACCTATCAAAGTACTGGGATTATAGTCATGAGTCAATGTGACCAGCCTGTAGGACCTATTACAAGTCCATTCTGTGCCTTTAATAATATATAATGATGTGAAAACTGGCAAAGGAACAAGTACAAAAACTGCCTTCCATAAAAATCCTTTGTTATTGCAACAGAAAGTTGTAGATGGTGTCAATAATCATAAAGGAAACCAATAGAACCAACCCTCTGTGTCTTGGCAGGTTTAAAGACCTATTTCACTAAAAAAAAACTAAAAACAAAAACATTTATTTTTAATTGGTATCCAAGTGGTACTGCCATTTATACTTCTCTTAAAATATTCTCAGGACACTACAAGTGGCTAATGGCACCACAGGGACATTCACACTGCAGAGGGCTAAAGGTCCCAATCAAAGCAAAATTAATTTCCAGGAATGACAAAACAAAATAAGAATGATGCTCACTACAGAAGATGAACTAGTCAACCCCAAACCACTAACAGGAAGAAGAACCAGTGTATTAGCAATGATTTGAGGAAAGGCCAAAGAATGGAAAAGAGAGGAGATAATTCCAATGCAGAACAGACTTAATTACAAATGAAAACACAGATCTTTGTAAGGGGTTGGGTGGTATACAGAAAGCTTAAATCACTTACACATCACAAAAATGACCTTTGTCAGAGAAAATTTTCCTTTCCTTAATGAAATCCCTAGCCACGACTTGAGTTTGGGTTGTCAGGTTCAAATCTCTGCTCCGTCATAATAACTAGCTGTAAAATCTTTGTTATAAGCTTCACTTTTTCTAAGGCTAGATTTCCTATATGTAAAATATGGGTAATAATTATAGTAGAAATGTTCCAATATGAAATAGTAGAAACAAAATTATCTAAAACGCCATGCAAGACCCATAGAAAAAGGTAAGTAAATGTGGATCTCCTCTCCCATAACCACTACACACACATTCATCTTTGAGGTATCATGGTGTGGTGGTTGTGAAGCACAGTCAAGTTCAAATCATGGCTCAGCCAGCTACTAGCTGTAAGGCAACACACAGGTTTCTTCATCTAAGCCTCAGGTTCCTCACTAGAAGAATGATGTTAATAACAGTACCTCCTTGAAAGGCTGGTTGTGAAGAACTGAGTTACTACTTGAAACATGCTTAGAACAGTGCTTGGCACACAAAATTCAGTAACTACTAGCTGGGATCAGGATTACTATTATTTACAAAATTTCAAAGTTTACTGACAGAGAGAACACCTCCTTTGAAATTTAAAAAAACTAAAGGCAAAGCACAGGATTTAATCAAGTCTGCTGACCTTCTTTTTTTTTTTTTGAGATGGAGTCTCACTCTGCTCCCAGGCTGGAGAGTGCAGTGGTGCAGTCTCGGCTCACTGAAACCCCTGCCTCCCAGGTTTAAGCAATTCCCCTGCCTCAGCCTCCTGAGTAGCTGAGAGTACAGGTGTGTGCCACCATCCCTAGCTAAATTTTGTATTTTTAGTAGAGACAGGATTTCACCATGTTGGCCAGGATGGTCTCGATCTCTTGACCTGGTGATTCACCCACCTCAACCTTCCAAAGTGCTGGGATTACTGGTGTGAGCCACCGCGCCCGGCCTCAAGTCTGACCTTCTAATCATGCTATGTCTCCTGTGAAGTTGTCTAGGAAATGATGGTATTTTGTATTGATTATGCAACATGATACTTCCCATTTTGTAACTTGCTAATATACTTTTTACGTTTATGAAGAATGAAGTAAAACACTAAGAAAACAATTCATTTAAGAAATTTACTTATTAAAACACAACTGAGATCAAAGCAGTCTAACCTCCTAAAAGTCTCATTTTATACCTGGTTCTTGATTCAGAGAGAAAAGCACTCCAGTACCATGGGTCCTAGGCCATGCAGGACAACCTAACATCAGAGAGAGATTCAATTATATATGGGGAGCCATACTATGGCAGAGAGACACTGAACATTTAGACACCGAACATATTCAGGAATAAGCATATTGTAACAAATATATTTTTCAGAATGATCCAAATGTATTTATTTATTTTAATCTTTTTAAAAAATTATACTTGAAGTTCTCGGGTCCATGCGCAGAACATGCAGGTTTGTTACATAGGTATGCACGTGCTATGGTGGTTTAAATCAACAACACTGCATCTCAGTTAACAAAGATTTTACTATATTGTTTTCTTAACAAAAAAGATCGAGCATAATGAAATGGCACATTTAAACAAGAAGGGTTAATTATTCCTAATATTCAACTTCATTCACACTAGCACTGCTTAGGAAAACAGTAATAGTAGTTTGGACAGGCAGAATGATTGCCATTTTATAAAAGAAGAAACCAAATATCAAAAAGTTAAACAATGTCTCTAGAGTTAAGAGTTCTTGAGTAAAAGTGTGAATAGGGAGCTGAGACATCCTGCTCCTGGTTCTGGAGGGTAGACAGTGAGACTTGAAGTAATTATCAAGTGATTGCTTGGCTATCTTCTTATACTACTACTATTATAAAATTATTATACTAACAATATCTATAGCTTTCTTATATGTACTGTGAATTCCTACATTGACAATATTCCATCCTTCATTTGAAACTAACAACAAACAATCCTATTGTAGCAGTAACTCTAATAAAACCTCATTATGGTGATGAGAATACCTGCAAAAAGCCTTAAGTCTACGGGATTCTTCACTGCTGTTGAAGTAATACATGGAATCCAGATAGGTTCCAAACTATTTTGAAATCTGTGTGTCTTCCAGGTTATCGGCTTTTGTGTGAGACAGTCATACCACTTCTTAATGAAAATACAGGAATGCCTTAAGATATTGCAGATTTGGTTCCAAACCACCACAATAAAAAATTGCAATAAAGCAAGTCCCACGAATTTTTGGTTTCCCAGTGAATATAAAAATTATGTTAAGCTATTAACACAATTGATATCTAAATATAACAAAAACTAATAAACATATTAGGCTGTATGTGTGTAATAGCATTACATCTAAAAAGAAATGTACTTACCTTAATTTTAAAAATGCTTTACTGCAGCCAGGAGTGGTGGCTCATGCCTGTAATCCCAGCACTTTGGGAGGCCAAGGTGGGTGGATCACAAGATCAGGAGCTTGAGACCAGCCTGGCCAATATGGTGAAACCCTGTCTCTACCAAAAATACAAAAATTAGCCAGGCGTGGTGGTGGGCACCTGTAGTCCCAGCTACTCGGGAGGCTGAGGCAGGAGAATCGCTTGAACCCAGGAGGTGGAGGTTGTAGTGAGCCGAGATCACGTCACTGCACTCTCCAGCCTGGCAACAGAGACTGTCTCAAAAAAAAAAAAAGTTTTATCGCTAAAAATATGCTAACAAACATCTGAGTCTGGTGGATGGCTTTTTGTAGGTATTCTTTATCAAGTCATAATCTGTTTGCTGGTGGAGTATCTTGCATACATGTTGGTGGCTGCTGACTGGTCAAACTGGTGATTGCTGAAGGTTGGGTGGCTGTGGCAATTTCTTGCAGTAAGTTAAACAATCAACTGACTTTTCCTTTCACGAAAGATTGCTCTGTAGCATGTGAAGCTGTCTGACAGCATTTTACCCATAGTAGAACTTATTTAAAAAGTGAAGTCAATCCTCTCAAATACTGCCACTGATTTATGAACTGAGTTTATGGAATATTCTAAATTCTTGGTTGTAGTTTCAACAACATTCACAGCCTCTTCACCAGGAGTAGGTTCCATCTCAGAAATCACTTTCTTTGTTCATCCATAAGAAGCAACTCCTCATCTGTTCAAGTTTGGTCATGAGATTGCAGAAATTCAGTAATATATTCAAGGCCTCAATTCTAATGCTAGTTCTCTTGATATTGGAACACACACCTGCAGCCTTTTCCCCTACTGAAGCCTTGGACACATCATCCATGTTGGTATTCTGATTTCCTCCTATGTGTCCTGAATGTTCTTAATGGCATCTGGAATGGGAAATCCTTTCTGAAAGGTTTCAATAGACTTTACCCAGATCCATCAGAAAAATCACTAATTATTATGGCTAGAGCCTTTCGAAATACATTTCTTAAGTAATAAGACTTGAAAGTTGAAATTACTTCTTGATCCACAAATGGTAAAAATGAATGTTGTGTCACCAGGCACAAAAACATTTATCTCCTTGTATATCTCCATCAGAGCCCTTGGGTGGTCATGTATATTATCAATGAACAGTAACATTCTGAAAAAAATCTTTTTTTCTAAGCAGTAGGTCTCAACAGTAGGCTTAAAACATTTAGTAAACCATGTTGTAAACAGATGTGCTGTCATCTTAGCTTTGTTATTTTATTTTTAGAGCACAGAGCAGATTTAGCATAAATTTTAAGTGTCCTACAATTTTTGGAAAGATAAAACTAGCAATGGTTTCAACTTAAAGTCACCAGATGCATTGGTCCCTCCCAAGTGTCAGCCTGTCCTTTGAAACTTTGAAGGTAGGCATGGGACTTCTGCTTTCTAGCTTTGACAGTCTTAAGTGGTATCTTCTCCATAGAAGGCTGTTTTGTCTACACTAAAACTCTGTTGCTCAGCGTGGCCACCTTCATCAATCATCTTAGCTAGGTCTTCTGGGTAACATGGCAAAGCTACCACATCAGCACCTGTGTTTCACCCTGCATTCTTCTGTTCTAGAGATCGTTCTTTTCCTTAAACCTCTAAACCACACACTGCTAGCTTTTAACTTTGCTTTTGCAGCTTCCTCACCTCTCTCAGCCTCTATAGAATTGAACAGAGAGCCTCGAATGGATTAGGTTTTGGCTTAAGGAAATGTTGTAGTAACTGGTTTCATCTTATATCAAGACTCCTAAAGCTTCCCGTATCAGCAAAGGGGCTATTTCACTTTCTTATCATTCATGTGTTCCCTGGAGTAGCAAGTTTTATTTCCACACTTTTCCTTTACATTCACAACTTGGCTAACTGGTGCAAGAGATTTAGCTTTCAGCCCATCTTGGCTTTCAACATGCCTCCCTTACTAAACTTAATCATTTCTAGAGTTTGATTTATTAAAGTGAGTGACATGAGACTCTTTTTTCACTCAAACACTTAAGAGTCCAGTGTAGTGTCATTAACTGACCTAATTTCAATATTGTTGTGTCTCAGGGAATAGGAAGGCCTGGGAAGGAGAGAGATAGAGGAAAGGCAGGTTGGTGAAACAGAACATACACAACATAGATTAAGTTTGCTGTCTTATATGAGTCAGGTTTGTAGTACTCCAAAACAACTAAAACAGTAACATCAAACATAACTGATCACAGATCACTAAAACAGTTATAATTGTAATTGAAAAGTTTGAAATATTGCAAGAATTACCAAAACGTGACACAGTGACATGAAGTGAGCACATTCTGTTGGAAAAATGGTGCTGACAGACTGGCTTGCTGTTAAGGTTTACACAAAACTTTAATTTGTAAAAAATACAGTTATCTGCCAAGCACAATAAAGCAATCTATGCTCATATTAGAAAAGAACTTATTGAAAGGATGACATACAAAAGCAGAGTACATGCTACTGTCATGTAAATATGCCAGGCATTGTTTCTGTTCCCCAATTAATGCCAGGAAGGATTCCACAAAATGCCAAGAATGGCTCATTGAAATATAATGCTTTCCCTCAACATTTTCTTTAACAGAAGGTCCCCAACCTCCCAATAATAAGAGACTCCACATTTTAAAATACTTCAGTAGGAAGAAACTGAAACTCCACAGACATTTAGTATATACCCTCACTCTGGCCAGGCCAGTGAATCCTCCATCACTGCTACTTACTAGGAATCAAAAAATGTAATCACATGTGCTTTGTAGCAAAATCAGTCCTTTTAGAAACCTTGAAGGTTTGGGAAAAGTTTATGAATTGTGATGAATTTCATGGACCAAATTCAATGAACTGAGAGTCATCAATTCTCATTTATTAATCAACTATAATAATGATGTTTCATAATCATTATATTATCATGAAGGCAATAATAATAATGAAGGCAATGCAATTTGCTTTCAAAAAGCTTTGGCAGGCAAGAGGACCGTCTAATAAGAATGCAGCTGGGCAAATAGCTTATGGTGTTGAGAGATATTAAAATAGGCAAAAGTACAAAGGGAAAGAAGGCATTAGAGATCCATATTTTCAAGTTATTAAAAATCAAAAAAATATAAAGGTGTGATTAATGTTACACAATGTATCTGCATCTCTAGAAATGAAGGGTTTAGATTATATGAAATATGTTTTATTCTCAAGGATGTACTCTAGCCAGAAAAAGAACTACTGCATAGAATCTGAATGAGTGATGGGCTGAGAAGCATCTGATGAAATCAAAGAAGGAAAATAAAATTTCCCATGAAAGAACGTTCTTTAATTATGAAGAAGGTTGTCTGGGATTACCTTACAGAAACCTTGCAAATCTCGCTCTTTATACCTGGTAAAATGAGAGCTACCTGGAAAGCTGTATTTCCTGCCTTGCTCTTTCAGGTCCACAGACACAAAAGAACTGAGAATACAGAATCAGCAGCACACAAGACATCCTGTAAATGCTGGGGAACAGAGCCACTGGTCCACCACTCCATGATCATATAGGAAGTTTGCAGCTTTCAATACTGTCAGTGTTGTGCTGGCTAAACACAGGGTGGTTAGTAAAAGCAAGAACAGAGTAAAGGAAGCTTGGTGAGGAGGAAAAAATGGGTTTCCAACACAAAGCAACAGCAATGCAGAGAAACTCAGGGCAGATGGGGGAAATGTGCAGTCATCTGCCCCAGAAATGCAGAAAAAAATGTAGTCTGTCCTCTTAAAAAGCTCTGACCAAGAAAAGAAGGACGAAAAAACTACACCCCCCCCCAAAAAAACTTGTTTATAATAAAGACTACATTCTGTAGCAATTTCCCAGATTCCTGGGGTTAGAAATCTAGATTGCCAATGGATAAGTGAGCCTTAAAATCACATCCCTGCTGACAAAAATTCATTTCTTATAACCGTCTCCATTTACCGGAATGCTGAATCTTTCCCATGGGGAAGGAACAAATGAAAATGTTATTTCTCTGCTCATGAACTCATACCTTTCTGTCTGCTTTTCACTGTTGGCAATTTCATTCTCCTCCAAATTTGACTAAAGCCCGTGACCTGAGGGAAATAATGTCTATATAATAATCTTCTGAAACTCTAATTCTGAGTCATGTTTTTTTTGGATGTTGCCTCGCAGTTTATGAAAATTGCACTGAGCTATGAAATGTAAGTGATGTGATGTCTCTGCCTAACATAATCATTTTGCTGGTGAACATGTTGCAAATACTAATGAAAAGGAGGCTCCCACAAAAGCTATGAAAGCTGGTTAATGGCAACAATCTAGCTGCAGTGGCTCCCATCTCCTGGGCTGTTCCCCACATTCGTCTCAGAATAGAACTGCAAAGGGTAAAGGACAGGGGCAAACACAGTCAGAAAAAGGGGAAGAATTCACTTCCATTGGGACCCCTGCATTGTTCCCCTTGCCTGAAATCTTATCAATGTCTGTGAGCTTGGGAAAATGGCATGCTATCTGGCAGTTTAGAAACAATAGTGTACTGACTTTCCATTGTAAAGGAAACTTCAATTTTAAAATAGTCTCAGTTATCCAGGTCAGTTTAGCCATACAGTGTAATCAGTGAGGATTTCTCTGTGAGACATGCAAATAACTATAGAACCTAGCAATAGACCCAAGAAGGCTGAAATTTCCATCTATCATGCAGTGAATTTACCACAACTGAGGAGACCAAGGAGTATGGGTTTTTTTTCCCCCCAGCCATTTAGATCTATTCAATGTGCAAGCAAGGGAATTAAATAGTTATAAAGATAACGTGCCCCTAGTATATCCAATCTCAAACAAACAGCTTGGGCCTTTTAACATAAATGTCTGTGATCTATGATGCCTGTTCACTTACCTTTACTACCAAAACAGAAACAGAAATAATATAAAACTTAGCATTATGTTTAGGCTAGGTGCAGTAGCTCATGCCTGTAATCCCACCAGGGAGGCCAAGGCAGGCGGATCACTTGAGCTCAAGAGTTCAAGATCAGCCTTGGCAACATGATGAAGCCCCAACACTACAAAAATTAGTCAGGAGTGGTGGTGTGTGCCTGTAGACACAGCTACTCGGGAGGGTGAGGCGGGAGGACTGCTTGAGCCCAGGAGGCACAGGTTGCAGTGAGCTGAGGTCATGCCACTGCACACCAGCCTGGGCAAAGGAAGACTCCGTTTCAAAAAAACAGCAACAACAACAATCTCAAAACAACAACAACAACAAAATAAAAACAAGAACACAAAAAGACTTATATTTAGCTATCAAATTGCCTTTTGAGAGACAGTGGATCAAAGATTTTGTTTTTTTTTTTAAATAAAAAAAATTCTATTATTTGAAATTCTCTCCTCTCTCCTGATTCCAAGCAAATGAGGATTTTAAATAGTTTCCAATTTCCAGCACGTATTACTGCAACTGTATTTGGATCTTGAGGATATTTAGGGAATGACACAATGTTAGAAAATTTAGCAGCAGATAAACTTTTGTAAGTAACCCACAACACATATATGTGGCATCACTAGCTAGGATTTGCCAACCCCCATTTTACCAGTAATACTAACAGGAAATAATTAGCAAGCATTATGATCAAATACAAAATCATATCCCATAACATTTCTCATGAAGGTAACTTTATATATTGAATTGGTCGATATTTAAACGAATTTGAGGCATTGGTAAAGGACTTCTGGTTCTCAATGTATTTCATTAAACCTCTACTTTCTACAGCTATATGGCACTCGTAATTTAAAAAAATCAAATTAATAGTATTAGACTCATGACTATGAAGTCTTCCCAAGGCTAAGAAAATAAACAGTACTATATGTGGTAATATGGTGGTCACAATTGTTTTTAAGAAGAATTAATAATCATTTGTCATAAGCTCTGTAGCAACTCTCCAAAAATAATGCATTTGAAATACTTAATCCAGAAATATTCTTTTTTCCTTAAATAAAACAAATCTTATTTTTTACAAATGTTACAAGGAGGCTGGCCATGTTTACTGTATAAAACAAATAATCAAAATAAACCCTAAGCCCTGAGCCCATTTTCTATCCATCTCATGTAACTAATCTAAATCTACTAAGGACATCTAAACACATTTGCAAAATGGAAATATTTTACTGTGATTATTAAAATCTCCAAAAGTTGAGCAGGACTGGAAACCCAAATAATTAATTTTTTTCTGTTAGAGAACACCTAGCATTCTGGGTTACCTAACAATAAAGAGGAAATGATGACCTAATATTTAGGACAAAAATATTATGCCCACACAAGTGACTGGTACAAATCGTGTCTTTCCAGGAGTAAAAATAAAAAGTCCTCTCACTCACCTGCACACAGAGAACTCAATATTCTTCATTATTAAAGAGTCATATTAAACCTAACATTAATTTCTAAACATGAAGACTTTTAAAGACTCTAATTTTCTATACATATTGAGAATTCATTCTCTTACTGCTATTTTATTACATAATATTCTTCAAGAATATATACCCAAATTCTATTTCTTTAAAAGCAGAGCAGGCCAGGTACAGTGGCTCATGCCTGTAATTCCAACACATTGGGAGGCCAAAGTGGGCAGATCACCTGAGGTCAGCAGTTCAAGACCAGCCTGTCTAACATGGTGAAACCCTGTCTCTACTAAAAATACAAAAATTAGCCAGGCATAGTGGCAGGTGCCTGTAGTCCCAGCCACTCTGGAGGCTGAGGCAGGAGAATCTCTTGAAATCAGGAGGCAGAGATTGCAATGAGCTGAGATCCAACCACTGTATTCCAGCCTGGGTGTCTGCCCTAACTAATGCTTCCTACCAAGGGAGCTGAAAATACTAGGAGAGTTTAGAAACCACTTTGAGGAAAGGCATCTCACTCAGAGAACCTGCATAAATGTTTGCTGACAGACTGATGGTCATAGATCTGAAGAACCAATTCACACCTGAAGATCAACAATTTCAATTACAAAATACCCAGGAGTATCTCTGGAGTGTAAAGATAAACTAAATTCATGGATATTCTGTAACCTCCTTAATAATATATCAGAAAGCTTCAAGTGTATTTTTTATGTCTGATTAGTTGTCAACTTTGGGGAATAAATTCTGAAGAAATCACATTCCCCAAATTTTATCTGAAGAAATCACATTCCCCAAACAAGTCTGTGACTTAGTATGTCCTTAAGCCAAATGTACTTCAAATATATTGTATACTACATTAATATAAATTTTGAGAGAATGTCATTGTCGTCAATTATATGAATATGTGTAGTATATACTACACTTCTGCATATTTTTTAAATGCCTAGAGAAAAGAGGCATTTAAACTGTAAAATCAAGTTAGATTTTAGACTTATTCTTTGATATGCAGTTTTTTTTTTGTTGTGTTTTTTTTTTTTTGAAACAGAGGCTCCCTCTGTTGCCCAGGCTGGAGTGCAATGGCATGGTCTCGGCTCACTGCAACCTCTGGCTTCCGGGTTCAATCGATTCTCCTGCCTTAGCCTTCTGGAGTAGCTGGGATTGCAGGCGCCCACCACCACGCCCAGCTAATTTTTATATTTTTAGTAGAGATGGGGTTTCAGCATGTTGGCCGGGCTGGTCTTGAAATCCTGACCTCCTGATCTGCCAGCCTCGGCCTCCCAAAGTGCTGGGATTACAGGCAATATGGGTTACTTAAAAGTATGTTATCAAATTTCCAAATATTTGAGGAAATTCTAGGTATCCTTCTGTTATTGAGTTCTAGTTTAAGTCTGTTGTGAGCAGTGAACATAATTTGCATCATTTCAATGCTTTTACACTTACTAAAATTTACTTAATAGCTCAAAATATAGTCTACAATGAACATGTCATATACACTTGTACAAAAAACTGTACTTTGCTGTTGAAGGGAGCATTCTATAAATATTGAGTCAAGCTGACTGGTAGTGCTGCTCGTTTTCTGTGTGCTTCCTAATCTTTGCTAACTTGTTCTATCAATTACTGAGGGATGAGTGTTGAAATCTCCAACCTTATTAATGGATTTGTCTATTTTCCCTACAATTCTGTTAGTTTTTGCTTTATGTATTCTGAGGCTCTGTTATTGTATACATAGGCCTTTTTCTTGATAAATTCTTATTCTCCTGATGAGCTAATCCCTTTATTATTATGTGTTATGGGATACTATGCTTTATACTTGGTAATATTGTGAAGTCTACTCTACTGATATTAATAAAACTACTTCTGGTTTTTGTTTTTTTCTTTTTTCTTTTTTCAGAGTCTCCCTCTGTCAACCAGGCTGGAATGCAGTGGCATGATCTTGGCTCAATGCAACTTCTACCTCCCAGGTTCAAGTGATTCTCCTGCCTCAGCCTCTGGAGTAGCTGGGATTACAGGCATGAGCCACCATACCTGGCTAATTTTTGTACTTTCAGTAGAGACAAAGCTTCGCCGTGCTGGCCAGCCTGGTCTCAAACTACTGACCTCAAGTGATCTGCTCACCCTCCAAAGTGCTTGGATTATAGGCGGAGCCAAGCCCACTCCAGTTTTCTTTTGATTAGGGTTTGCATGGCATACTGTTTTCCAACCTTTTTGTTTTAAAATAGGTACATCTCTGTATTTAAGATGATTTCTTGCAGACAGCACAAAATTGGGTTTTGCTTACTATCCAATTTTATAATCTCTGCTTTTTAACTAATTATATTTAGTGTAATTATTGCTACGAATAAGTATTTATGTACTATCACACTTTTAAAAAAAGTCATCCTTTTTTTGTTCCTTTTTAATTTTTTTTTTTTTTTGCCTTCTTTTGTATTAGTTGAGCATTTTCATGATTTTATTTTATTGGCTTAATTATATCTTGTGCTTTATCTTTGTCCCCAATGGCTACTCTAAAATTCATAATATACATTCTTAACTTATCACAGCCTACTTTGAAATTTTATTATACTATTTCATGTATAGCATAGAAACCTTACAGAAGTATATGTCCATTTCCTCCTTCCTATCCTTTAAACTATCATTGCCAAAATTTTAACATGTTACAAACCCCATAATATAAAACCATTATTTTTGCTTTAAATCAGCACCAGACAGCAAATAATTTAGACTTTGCAAGCCATTGTGGTCTCTGTTGTATAGTCAATGATTATCCTGTTTTTAAAACTTTTTTTACAATCCTTAAAAAAATTCTTTGTTCACAGGCTACATAAAAACAAGGTTGGATTTGGCTCACATTAGGCCATTCTCACATTACTATAAAAAACTACCTGAGGCTGGGTAATTTATGAAGAAGAGGTTTAATTGACTCACAGTTCCACAGTCTTAACAGAAATCATGACTGAGAGGCCTCAGGAAACTTATACTCATGGCAGAAGGTGAAGAGGGAACAAGCAGCCTTACCATAGTGGAACAGGAGAGAGACAAAGAGCAAGCAGAGAATTGTCACACACTTTTAAACCATCAGATCTCTTGAGAACTCACACATTATCATGATAACAGCAGCAGGGAACCCATGATCCAATCACCTCCCACCAGGCCCTTCCTCTGACACATGGAGATTACAATTTGAGATGACATTTGGGTGGAGACATGGAGCCAAATCATATCAGGCTCATTGTCAGCTCATACTCTAATCTCATTTCAAAAGATTAGAAGAAAAAAATGTCTTTTCTATTTTCTCATGTTTTTACATTTCTGGTGTCCATCATTCCTTTGTGTAGAAAAAAATTTTTTTTTTTTTTAGACGGAGTCTTGCTCTGTTGCCCAGGCTGGAGTGCAATGGTGCAATCTTGGCTCACGACAACCTCTGCCTCCTAGGTTTAAGCTATTCACCTGCCTCAGCCTCCCAAGTAGCTGGGACTACAGGTACCCACCACCACAGCCGGCAAATTTTTTGTATTTTTAGCAGAGATGGGTTTTCACCATGTTAGACAGGGTGGTCTCAATCTCCTGACCTCATGATCTACCCGCCTCAGCCTCCCAAAGTGCTGGGATTACAGGCATGAGCCACAGCGCCCAGCTGAAAAAAATATGTTCTTTCTATAGAGAAGCATACTCCTACTATCTGAAGAGCTTTCCTACTGTGTGAAGAGCCTCCTGTAAGCTCTTCAGATAGTTCTGTTCTGCTAGCAAAACTTCTCTTGCTTCATCTGATGAAGTCTTAATTTTGCTTTCTGTTTCGTAATATATTTTTCCTGGATATAGAATTCTAGGTTGAGGGTATTTGTTCTTTCAATTCTTTAAAGATGTCACTCCCGTTCTTTTGACTAACAAAATTTCTGACATCTAATGCACTGAGCTTTTATCTATTATACCTCTCTATATTTCTTTTTTTCTCTGTCTTCCAAGACTTGCTCTTTATCTTTGATTTTCAGCAGTTTGACTTCTATGTATGTAGGTATGCTTTTCTTCGTATTTATTCTGACTGAATCTGTGGTTGGCTTTCATTTTGTAAAATTCTCAGCCATTATTTCTTCTAGCGTTTCTTCTATCCTATTTTCTCTCTCTTGAAATATGTTAGACTGTTAGAAAATTTTCTACGGCAATGCTCCATTTTTTATTTCCACTCTTTTTGCTCTGTTTCAGGTGAAAGGCTTTATTAGTCTATCCTCTAGATTACTTATTCTTTCCTCTATTGTGTCAAGTCTATTGATAAACCCACAGAAAATTTTTTTCACATAGGATATTGTTTTTCACTCCTAGCATTTCCATCTCTTACAGATTACATCACTCTACTAAAATTCCACATCACGATTTACGTATATTGTCTACCTTTTCCATTAAACCTTTTAATACAGTAATCATAATTATTTCAAAGTCCCTATCTGAATTTTCCATGTCAGATTTTGTTGACTATTTTACATCTTGAACAGTCACCTTTTTATCTTATGTGAGTGTGTCTATGTCATAATTTTTTATGAACCCAAACTTCATGTATTAAAAAAACTGAGATAAATAATACTTCTACCTGGAAGTGGGTAACTACTTCTTTTAGGGTGTTAGCAGGGGGGCACTGAATAAATCTAGTTGGATTTTGTCAGTATTTTACTGTTGCTATAACTAGTGTTGATGCACCACAGGATAATAATTCCTCCTTTGGTAGACTGCTTTCCACATAGTCCTTTGTGAGTCCAGAATATTCAAAACAGAGGCCAACTGAGGGTCTAATCACGAGAAAAAAAAATCAAAAATTTTTTAATCCAACCAATCGAGGAAAATTCTCTAAAATACCTGACCAGTAACTCCTCAGAACTATCATAAAAAAAAATCTGAGAAACTGTCACAGTCTACAGGGGCTTGAAGAGATATGATGACTAACATACAACATAGTTCCTACTTTAGATAGGATACTATGAAAGACAAAGACCAGCTAAGTATAAACTAAGAAAATCTGAATAAAGTATAAACTTCATTTATAATAATGTAGCAATACTGATTTACTATAACAATTTTATAACAATTATATCTACTTATAAAAATTGCATCTTACTAGTGTAACAACAGGGAAAACTAGGTGGGTTTTATATGGGAATTCCACATGCATAATTTTGTAATCTAAATCTATATAGAAAAGAAGGGGGTTTTTTTTGTATCACAAAGGTTTCCTCAGTGTTCATGATCCACCCTCAACTTGTAGTAAGACCTAAGAAGAACCTACACACAAGCACTGCAGGGTGTCTGCATTTCTTCCCTTGCTCCATCCACTCTTCTAGCAGTAGCCTGCTAGCCTGCTACTACTGCTTCTTTGTTATGTGGACTGGTGAAGGGGAATTTCTCAGTTTTCCTGCTCCAACCTCAGTATTAGCCTAGTGCTGTACATATAAATCTCAAGAAATTCTTAGCATTTCTGCCTATAGCCCACTGCCATGCAATCTCTGCTTCCTACTCAGTTCAGGGTATGAAGTACAATTAAGTTTTCTTGCCCTTCCCCAAATCCCTCCAAAGGGGAAGCCAAGCTCTGCCTTGTACTTGTGGAAAATCTCAGGCATGAGAAAGTTTCCTGTTCCTCTGCCAGAGGTAGAGGATCAGTGCACCAGTGCAGAATCCTGGGCAAAAAGATCTCTTTCAACTGCAAATGGCATTTATCCCATTTAATTGCAAAGCAGGGGAGATTCATAGCCCTTCCCCCAACAGCAGCTAATCTCTGCTTAGGACTGGAAGGGCAAACAGGTTTCTTGCCTCTCTCCCAGTAGCATATGGCTTTTGCATTATATCTAAGAAGTGTCTGGGGAGTGGGCATGACAGAGTGAAATCTAAATTTCAAATTTCTGGTTCAGTATCAATTGCTATAGATATCTAAAGATCTCTCCCTCTTCTTCTCCCTCCCCCTCTCCCCACCCCAACCTAACACTCATCTTTGGTATGAATGTGCCTAGCATCAGTTTGGAACACCCTACTGGCTTAGTTCCTACGTTAGACTTACTCGTATTAACTCTCTGAGCTCTGGAACATCTCATCCTGGGTGTTTAAACACATGAACTATGCTGTCTCATTCCAGCCTCAGTTAACTAATCTAAACCAAACCTCGTAGCTGGCAGCCATGAGGTGGCTGCATACCACTCCTCTCTGTTGACCCTCTCCCAAACCTGATCCTGCCTAGCCAGTTTGGTCTGTCACAACAAAGGCAGTCATCTCTTTTAAAAAAAGCAAACCTTTCTGCCCGCCCCCCCCACCCCCTCACCCGCCACCTACACCTACTACACCAGTCTGTGGCAATTAGAAACCAAATAAACACAGCAGTTATAGAAGTAGTTCAATTCAATATCATAAAATTATTTCTTAGCTTCCAATTTATTTATCAATATATCGTGCACAGAGAGAATATAAAAGAGCACACAGACAGCATTTTCAAAGAGGCTACCAAATGTTAACGCTGGTTATTTCTGTGAAGAGGGTAAGATTTGCACTGATGTGCTTATATTTTCTTTGTACGCTTTTCTACCATGTACCCCCTCTATTTTACAACAATGGGGAATCCTTTTTATGAAAATATACTTTCCTTTAAAATACAATTAAAGACAGTAATCAGACTGGGAGTCTCTTGGTTCTGATTTATATTAGCAGTGTTAGGTGGTTTGAGAAAATTAAAGCATTAACACAGTGGAAGGAGACTCTCAAAGAAATTTACTGCACCAGAATCAAGAAGGGGAACAACACAGAATTTAAACTTCATAATCAGGTGCACAAACTAAAGGTTCTCCTTTATTTCTTAAACCTTTTCCAAAAAAGATCCAGAGTAGGAAATTCTACATTGCTGATTTTTTGAAATTAAAAATTATCCACTTAAAATATTGTCCTCAATTTTGTATTTTTTATCTGATCTTGGAATAAAGTTGATTTCATCAAAGGTTGTTAATACTTCACTCAAAAACCAAAAAAGGAATAATCATTCTCCTAGTAATATGCCAGAAACTATTGCACAGTAATGCATTTAGGAAACCCCCTTCAATAACTCCAGCAGTATTTTTCTTTGACAGGCAATACTGCCCCTATAATTCCTTTTAGAAAAGTTTATAAAAATTACACCACGAGACCACTGGATGTCACTGCAGGTTTATGGATTGTTACCCACTGGGGCTTAAACTGGGCTATAAATAAAGGGACTCTTAAAGTACTCCAAAGGGGCTGAGAAGTTGTCAGCCTCTAAGGATTTATGAGTACAGTACTGATGCATTGGTGGTACCAAATATGCCAATGATAAGACCTTTCTACAAATTTGTGACCCAAACAGCTTGAGAAAAGGTGGGGAACAAATAATCTAAAGTTAATCAACAATCTAGTTGCCAAGTTTAAGAATAAAGGCCATAAATCTAATCTTCCCAATCAAAGAAAATGAGAAATGTGAATGTAAGCAGGCATTAAAAAGTCAAGGTTGATGACTTGTTCCCCCAAAAGCAACTTTTAAAAAATAAAACCAAAAAGCATTGTTCAAAGATAAGCTGGGGTCACCCTAAGAAACTGGGAGAAAGAGAGAACATGCCATTTAGAGGCCCGTGTCGCTTATTTAACACAGAATAAAGATTGCATCACCTACTATAAGTTTTAGAATTTTCAGTGGAAAAAAAATTAGCGAGAAAAATTGGGGGAAAGATTCATTAAACAAGCACAGCAAATTAAATAGGAAATGCCAGATGTCCCCACAGGGGAAGTCAGATGCTTGATTTTACTCCTGTTTCCTTTATAACCTCTCTCAATCCCCAAAGAAGTTACTGTTAAAAAACTCAAAACAGGACTTTTACTTCAAGATAAAAAAAAAAAAAAGATAGATTTAAAGCAAAATAAATGCCTAATTCCCACGGAAATAGAACTCCATGGGATTAGTTTCAGCATCATTATATCAGGAACGCATAAGTTCTGTTTCCATATTGATTAATTCCAGCCGAGTTGAAATTTGCATGCAATTTACAATCATTCCCTTCCACAAATGTCTTCATTTAGTAGTATTTTGAGCCTTGCATGACAAGATTATTGCAAATCACAGCTCCATCAAAGAAGAATCTGCTAAAAAACCACAATTTCATTGGAAATGCTGCAAAAAAGCAATGATTGGTTTAGGAAGAATAAACAGTTTTATGTAGCTAGTACATTATTCTTCAATTTGCCAGTGTCAGATATTGATGAAGGCCCTTTCACAAATGTCTTCCTGTTAGTATATAAGAAGCACAGTGTCTGACACTCACAGCTATGGGTAGAAAAGACAACAATAACAAGATGCATTTTGAGTGATAAATGTCAGAAAGCTTACACCCGTGTGAAAAGAAAGAACTGTTAAGACCATCTTTCTGAGCAACAAATTTAGTCACTTGTGCCACCTAACAAGCTATCACAGGCATCTAATGAGGCTAACTTTGGCTAATTTGGGAATTGTTTAATAAGTTAGAAGTTATTTTTCCAATGGGCCTTGAAGTAGGTGAACTCTGACATCAAAGTCCTCAAGTCAAGAATTCATACACCTAGAATAAAAGTGAGGAGAAAGATTTATATTGCAGGGAGATGTAGCATCATTCACTAAAGCAAGAGGGTCATCAAAATCCTAGCTGTCTTTCTTTATATGGTAAGCTACCTTTCTCAGGTATTTCAGCAGCTACATCATGGTCTTTCTAACAGTCAAAATATATTTGGTCATCAAATAATTCATTAATATATCATACTCTATTAAGTCATTAAATCCGCTTATAAGGGTGGGAGTACAGATAATATTTGGGCAAATATCACTCAAATTATGGATGTTGCTAAAAAGTCACATGTAAAATATTCTTTGATTAATAAACACAGAAAAGACCAATCTAATGATCTCTTCGTTAGGTAGAAGCTCTAAAACTAGAAGTAAGCCACAAGAAATAAGGAATGTTCCTAAAGACACCCATTTAATACTACAAAATGCCAAGAAAGGTAAAAGTAAAGGACAGATGATGCTGGCATCATTATATACCCTTCACCATGATGGAAAAAAAAAATCTTGTTATAGCTGAACTATAATAAGATTCTAAGGTCCTTATCAGATAGATACTCATATTCAGTATTAGTGATACTTAATGAAGATTTAAAAGTATATCAGAGATAATATGGTTTAAAATTTTCACTGTTTGACAGTTTATAAACTATTCTGTCTGATAAACAACATAGTCTGTACAGTTAGAAGATTATCTGGTTCTTCCTTGAAATATGCCTAAATGTGGTATTTAAACACCCCCAAGCATTGCATGGCATGACATTTTGGAACCACATATACTGTAACAAAAAGCCACTCTCTATGTGTAACATTATCAGATATAATCACAACAAATCTAAATTCTGCTATACTGCATACATCCTCCTGTGTATGACTCCCTGAATTAAATATCAGAAAAAAAAAACAAACAGGTCTAAAGAGTTCCATGTGTCATTCTTGCTCTAGAATCCTGAAGTTTCTTTTGAAATTCATCTACTGTTTTAAGCCATTTTGTTTTGATTGACATATAGAATCAGAGAAGTTTAACCACATGTATTTCACACTGTGTTTCACACTGGGGACTTGCCAAAATTTTATGACACCCACAAATAGTGATCTAACAAGTCCTATGAGCTAGCAGAGAGGATAATAATTGCTTCAAACATGTGTGAGGGATTCAGCAGGAGAGAAATCATGGCATACTCTAAACATGCCATATCATCATCATCTAATGCCATATGCCCTTGAAAGAGCATTAAAAAATGGAATCTCCCAAGATGTACTCTAACAAAGCTGCAAAATCATCAATGTTCAGAGAGGAGATGATTAAAATAAGATGCAGGTAGATGCTACAGCAAAAGCAATCAAAGGAAAGCAGGGCAATAAATAAAAAAGAAAGCTGTTTATCGAGAGTTTCCCAAAAATATGCCATGGTCCAAACAAATATATGTCTTCACTAATAATAATGACAGGAGTACATCATAGGTAGATGATTATTTATATATTTACTGCCATTTTTCTGGTTAGCTTGATAGTCCTCCAGGCAAATCACAAAGAAATAAAAATCTAAGCACTTAGCACTTGTCCTAATAATCACAATTTTTTTCTTTTCTTGAAAGAGAATTCCGATCCATGGACTTCATGGATCACCAAACCATATCTATGGTGCAGGCTGCTCCTCTGAACTCCAGAATCAAATTATCACAGGATCTCTTTCCTTGGTCATCCCCTGGACCTCTTAAAAGTGAATACAGTCAAAATGTAACTCATAAGCGAGTGGGATGTCTAGGTTTCGAATATGGGCTCTTACTGATTCCCCTATACTGCCTCTCTTAGTGAATCGTACCAGCACTCGCTTTGTTGAATAAAGCAGATACTTGGTCATCCTTGAGGCCTCTCTATAAATCACTGCCACATTCAACCTGTCGATTTTATGTTCTAAACATCTCTAGAACTGTCTCCCTTTTCTCCCAATCACAGTCATCATCATAATTTTTCCTGAAAGTCCTTGCCTCCAATCTCATGCTTACACAGCCATCTCCCACAAAACTACCTAAGTGAACTCTCTCTCACACACATCTAATAAATTCTCCTACAACAGGAAATGCTTCAGTGGCTCTACATCACTTGTACTATGAAATGCAAACTCTTTAACAAAATTTGTCAAGACCATTTGGGATCTGGCTTCTTCCTATCTTCATTCCTGTAACTTCGAAGCATTCCAAAAATATCTGCAGGTCCTCCAAAGCACCAGGCCCCAGCCCTTGGGTCTTTCCAAAGGGTGCTTCATGGAATGCAACTTCCTCCCTACCACCACCAGTAAAACTTTACACAAATCAGGCTAACCTCCACTCCCACTCCAAGAACCAGATCAGGCATTTCCAGTTTGTGCAGCAGTATTCATGAAAGACCTAAGTGAAACAACTCTCACATTACAATTGTCTGCTCCAAAGTCACCTCTCTTCCCACTCCCATTGTAAGGCCATGAACTTATTAAGGTAGTAGTTCTGAAATGAGGTATAGCTCTACCAGGTATAATTTTCAAAGTCCCCATGGACACTCCAGTTTAAAAATCCAGGCCTTAAGGACAGTAACTATAAAACCCTTCAGTAATTCTACATCAGGTTTGCTATAAAATGCGACCTCTTCAGGAGTTCGAGGCCAGCCTGGCCAATTTGCCGAAACTCTGTCTCTACTGAAAATACGTAAAATTAGCCAAGCATGGTGTCGGGCTCCTGTAGCCCCCGCTGCTAAGGAGGCTGAAGCGGGAGGATCACTTGAACCAGGAAGTGGAAGCTGCAGTGATCCGAGATCATGCCACTGCATTCTAGCCTTGGTGACAGAGCGAGACTCCGTCTCAACAACAACAACAAAAATGCAGCCTCTTTAAGAAGACTCATCATTATCCAGCAATCCTCAGATCCTAAAGTGCCTGGGTCATTTCAGGATCTAAAGGAGGGTGAAGAGATGAACAACAGAAAAAAGAGCCAGGCACGGTGGCTCATGCCTCCTAACACTTTGGGAGGCCAAGGCAGGAGGATTGCTTGAGCCTAGAAGTTCAACACCAGTCTGGGCAACATAGGGAGAGACCTCCATCTCTTAAAGACAATAATGAATAAATAATAAAAAAAATCAGCCAGGTGTGCTGGCATGCGCCTGTGGTCCCAACTACTTTAGGAGGCTTAGATAGGAGGATCGCTTGAGCCCAGGTGGCTGAGGCTGCAATGAGCCAAGATTATACCACTGCACTCTAGCCTGGCCAACAGAGTATCACCCTGTCTCACAAACAAAACAAAAATGAAAAGGGGAGAAAAAGAGAGCATACAGATAAAAATACCAGAGGTCGAGTATGACAAAAGTGATGAAAGTCTATTAAAAATAGGAATAATTTATCAGAAAAGAGAAAGTACTAAAAAGAGACAAATTCTTAGAAAACTGTAGAAAAATGCAGTCAGACTAAATTAAAATGTCAATTTGACTTGCTTTTTCACAATGATATAAAGGACTTTTATAAGGTGAGGGTACAAAGCTGAAAAATTGTTCCCTAAGCACAAAAACGACTAAACAAAATAAACAAATAAATAAAATGAACATAAATGGAAGCAGCAAGGTTTTGTGGAGAGATAAGGAATCACAAGCATCCTCAGCTATAAAACCACCAGGATAGGTTATGGAACTGGCACCTCCACAGGAGATCTGCTTGCTAAAGATGGTTCTAGTTGAGCTCATCTAAAGGTCAAAGGCTTAACTTGGAAACCTCTTGGGTTGCCTCTGAGCTCATAAAGGTACAAAAAGTGAGTATTTGGGATTATCTACAGTCCTATTTCACAATTTTGTCCTCATATGTGAGACCAGAGAAAAGCTCTCTTCTATAGAGCCATTGCTGTCCCCACAGATTCACTTTCCAGTTCCCCAAACAGGGCACTCTGGGAAAGCAATTGCTTTGGCTGAAATTTGATAGGCACAGGTGGCACCACCAGCTGCAAGTAATTTAGCTCTTACTGGCATTGCTACATCTCTTGGACTTTGAATATTCTGTGTCAACAGAGAGGAGTACAGGGGAAGAGAAGCCAAGAAGTGAAGACAGTGAGAGTGTCAAAGATGGTGTGGGAGAAGTAATGGCATCCTCATGGTGCAGGTTCACTGAGATTGTCACTTGTGTTCATTCTTTTGTAAACAGGGCTAGATGAAGTTATAAATGGAGACAATCAGGTCAGACATCAGGTCAGCACTACCCATGTGTCAGCAGACAAAACCAACAGGATCCTTCAGATGTCTTTTCCAAGCCAAAAACTGGTATCACTTTCTGCCTGCCAGCTAGTGAGATTCTGGGATTGACATTCTATTCCAGGTGAAAGTGATTCTTGTACAAATGAACTAATGTGGGTTCCTCTCTTACCTCCAAAGAGGTATAGTGGCCAGTCCTTTTTTCTCTGAGCTCCTTAATACTGGGTCACCCGAGCAGAGTAAACCCAGGCTCCAGTTTAGCACATTCAAGCCCAAGGGAATAAATATGTGGGGCTCATGATTTGAAAAGGTATGAATTATTTACTTTTCTGGTGGCCCCTTCACAGCCTTTGATTCCTAGTAAAGAAAAGGATGACCAGAGAAGGATACCAAGAGAGAGGATTAAAAACAAAGGGCACACAACTATCAGCAGAGGCTTTACTGGCACAAGAGTGCCAGTTTTCTCCTTCTAAATTACAAAATTCCCTTATCTCTAAAGAAAATGTCAAGGCCTCTTCAAGGACTCTCTGCTACCACCTGTATTGTATGTTGAGGCCTCAATCAAAGACCACATTCAAGAACCATGTAGACAGAAACTTGATTTAAAAGATTTTCTCTTTCTACCTCTTTTAGGACCTCCTGGCCCCAACTTCCCAAGAGCCTTTCACTGTCTCTCAAAAGTAGAATACTGACTGAGATTCTAGGACATGTCTTATTCCCAGATTGAACTCTCCCTAGTGCTCAGTCCACGATTTTGCTCATTGTTCTCTCAAATGACATACAGGTCTTACTTGGATGAGACAACTCTAAATGAGCAACATATCATCACGACAGTGCTACCAAAAAAGGCCACTATCCAGAAAGACTCTTGGGCTAATGTTATTCCGAGGCCCATTCCTATAATGAAACATCCACCTGGGAAGAACAAAACCAGGCTGGCAGCAGAAAGTATGCTTGCTGTGCTGTCAGCTGCTCATTCACCAAACCTGGAAAGCAGGTCCCAGGGCTCTGACGGCAACTACAACTAACCCATCAATCAAACATATGATGCTACAATTTGATCCAAGAAAGCAAATATCAATTATATCCTCCCAATACTATAAGGAAAAAAAAAAGTACCCAACCAACCATAGCCAAAGAGATAATAGCAGCGAGTTTCACTCCGAGACTGATCCAGCTGATCTCCTTGATACCATGTGCTGCACTCCAGCCACCAAAGTCACCGTGAGCCAAATGGCGAGTGCTGATCATGATTCACGCCCGAGGCATTGTTAGTACAACCTTTATGTGAAGAAATGTAGTCTGCTCAGTTCAGGACAGGAGGTAGACCAGAAACTGAGCTGAGTCCCTGAGAAGAAAATAAACTGCTAAATACTGTCACATTAAAGTAGCCTAACAGAAAAAGTTAAGAATAAAAAACACCTAACCTTGTTTCATTGTCTCCTTAAAAGTAGTAGCCTCTAGAAATCACTAGATTCAAATTTTAATAGTTACCATCTTGAAAATAACAAACATCTAAAGATTTCTCTTTATAAAAATGTATCTTTTAAATATACAAAACCCCTCTTTTGCTTATTAGATCTGACAACCCCTCACTGAATTTCTTCCACATAAATCAAATGAAAAAATGATTTTTTTCCCTTTTCCTCTCTCATTTTTGCTGGCATACCAACCTTCCAGACCCCAAAACCTACAGAAATTGCTCGTTTAGTGGACACTTTTTTCTTCAGGAAACGACATAGTGACATAGGTAAAAGGTGATTTAGATAGACTGCTGTGTCACAAATTGTCAGGATCTGATTTAGAGACCTTGCTTTTGTCAAGAAAGACAGTTGGATGTCTGCTTTAAAGAAGTAGTGGGAATATTTTCATCAAAGGTTTGAATTGAAAAACAGTGGGAGGTAAATATCTGAGATGTTGCCGAGAAAGACTGCTATATCTGTGCAATTACCATTAACAGAGGACAGCAGTGGTTCAATGAAGTAATTCAATCTGGTGGCCTACATTTTATCAGACAGCAATTTTGAGCTCTGACATAAAAGCCAGCCAAAAAAAAAACGACTGGGCTCTTTTGTATGTATTTTCTCTCCCCTAATTCTATAAAACAGGACATATTTGCCTTATAAAGCCCAATCATGAATGTCTGAACATTTAACAAAGGACCATGGGATATTTCTCTGATGAAAATATCCATGTTGACATCTTTCAGAGTGAGTTTTGTGTTTAGCTGTCTGAGCTAGATAGGTATTAAGGTGTAGTAGGCTGGTGTATTTAAAACACAGGAAGATAGGAAAAAAAGAAGACGTCTCAGGGTGTTACAAACAGCAGAGAAATAGTTTCTGCACCCATTTTTAAAACAGCTTTACTGAAGTATAAATGAAATATAATAAACTGCACATATTTAAAGTATACAATTTGATAAATTTTGACATATGAATACATCTGTGAAACCATCATGACAGTCTTGATAATGAACATACTCATTAATACAAAAGTTTACTCCTACCCCTATGGTAATCTCTCCCTCCAAAAATTCTGTACCTGCCTCTCCAAGCAACCACAGATCCACTTTATGTCACTATAGATTAAACTGCTTTCTCTAGCATTTTATATAAATTGAAACCATACAAGATGTACCTTGTGTGGCTTCTAATTTTACTCAGGATTATTATTTTGAGATGAATCCATGTTGCTGCATGTATCAAGAGGTTGTTCCTTTTTAATGCCAAGTAGTATTGTTGTATGAACATACCAAATTGTTCATTCATTAAATTGATAATGAACATATGGGCAATTTCCAATTCTGGACTATTACAAATAAAGCTACTATGAACATTCATGTAAAATATTTGTATGGACATGTGCTTTCTTTTCTGTTGCGTAAAAACCCAGGATTGGAATGGCTACAACATGCGGTAAATATACATTTAACATTTTAAGAAATTGCCAAACTGCTCTCTCAATTCGTTTTATATATATATATGGAGACAATGAAACAAGGTTAGGAGTTTTTTATTCTCAACTTTTTCTGTTAAGCTACTTTAATGTGACAGTATTTAGCAGTTTATTTTCTTCTCAGGGACTCAGCTCAGTTTCTGGTCTACCTCCTGTAGACCAGAATATACAATATATATATATATAGTTTTTTGTTTATATATATATATATATTAGAATAAAAAGAATGAAAGAGAGAAAGAGGAAGAGATTTTAGAAAAAGAGAGAAAAGGAGAAAGAAACAGCAAAAGAAAGAAAAAAAGAATGAAAGAGAAAGAAAGAGGAAGAGATTTTAGAAAAAGAGAGAAAAGGAGAAAGAA